>JAESVK010000153.1:1930936-1971010 GCA_017140935.1 Hamamelis virginiana | reverse complement strand
GGCAGCAAAATGCATAGAAAAGAGACAAAATCGTAGAACGATCAGGTAGTCGTTAATCTCCACTTTGAGCTTAAAGCCCTAAATTAACTAATAAATCTAATAAAGTCACTCAATCTAATTGATAACTTCAGCAAAATTTACATAGTATAACATAGCAAACCCCATGGGAATGAGCATGCACCCTGACATTACATGTGTACTTCAAACTGGATTTACCAATCATAAGGTTTTTTGAACCTCTGGTATGCAAATATGAGCCATGTCTTCAGCCTATCCAGGTAACATAGCATATGTTTGTATTTCGTGTCTTTTTTTTTTTTTCCTTAGGCAGGCAACCAAAAAGAAATCTCATTTTATTAAAATCAGTTAATATTCTTTCATTCTCATATATCGACCATGAAATGAGATTTAACTGCCATGGGACATTATATAAAAATAATGATACAGTAAAGATTAATGAAAAAAACAGAGATTCAAGTAAGTTTCAGCGAAAATTCAATATGAGCAGTTGAGATGAATTTGCATTGTGGGGGTGGTTGGTTGGTGTGATTTGGTAAGTGGGAGGGGATGGATGGATGGATGGATTTAATTCCTAAGTACTTTTGGGTGTTTTGTCTCATGTTTTAAATGTGGGCATTTATTTAAGGCATAAAGGTGACACAATTCTCACAAAACTCCTCACTCCTCACTCCTTTGTCAGAAATATAACACTAATTTCTTGGCATTTGGTGATTCAATTTCCAAGCCCCCATCAAATACAAATAAACAAAAGACCAAATAACCTCCTTTTTTTTTCTTCATCTGCCTTCAAAGTCAAACAGTCATTGGTAATTTAAAAACAATGTTCTGACCACACTTGCAAAAAAGAATAACAACCGAAAATTGATTTTTAAGCATGGTTCACAGCTTGATAAAATGGAGAACTTAATAAGATAGAGATGCCAATCACATTAATAGTAAAGCCACGCGATTATCACAATCATTAAACATTAATAACATTCCATGAAGAAAGAAAACCATAAATCAGGCATATTGAAGAGTCCAGCTTATCAAATTATTTAAAACCCCTAATTTAAACTAAGAAGTGATCACCATAACGATGAGAACCTTGGGTTCTTTCCAGATGAAAACAAAAATTTAGAGAGAGAGAGAGAGACAGAGTGTAGTACCTGCAACTAAATGAGGAGCTTGCTAATAACATGGTCGCTTGAATCGATGATTGAGTGAAGAGTGGAAGTGGAGGGTTTGAACTTGGAACGAAGCAGAGAATAAGCAGCTGAGGGCAACGATGGAATTTTATCCCATTCACAATTAGGGTTCTGCGTCACAATTAGGGTTCTTCCAAAAGCCAATCTTATCTATACAAATAAGATATGAACCAATCAAAATATAAGAAACAAAACAACAAAAAAGCCTATTCCAAATCCAAACCCTAGGCTTCGAATCCTATATGAACATGACTCAAAGATCAATATCACAAAACAAGCGAACCAAAATGAGATGCCAAATCACAATCACAACGATCATCAATAGCAAGAGGATAAGAATGAAAGAGTCGAACCTGAGGAGGAGCTAAGAGGCCGGGGTGGTAGAGAGACTGTTGCTGAAGGAGAGCTTGCTGCATCAAGGTTGGGGTGACTTGCGTAATGGCTGAGAGGCCGGCAACACTGATGGAAGGTGGCGTGGGAGAAAGAGAGAGAGGAACCGCAGCTTGGGTAAGGACGGAACCAGCAGGAACACGCCGGCGTGAGTCCGAGAATCAACGGCGGAGAGAAAGAGAGAGAGAGAGGAGGAAAGCTTCTGTGGAGGCAGAGAGAGATTGGGGGATTAATTAGGGATTCTAAAATGAAAAAGGAGAGAGGGCTTTAGCGCGGCAGCTTAGGCGGCAAATGAAAATGGATACGGTGTCGTTTCAGTCTAGTCCCAAAAAATAAATCACTTTAAAAAATTAACTGTCTTTATATTTAACCCATTAAAGACAGTTTACAAGAAACTGTCCTTTAATAGTTTATAATGAAGACAGTTAATGAAAACTGTCTTCTTTTTAATTTTTCAAAGACAGCTTTCAAAATTGTCTTCTTTATACTGTCTTCTTTGACCATTATTGTAGTAGTGTTTGAATTCTTTTTTACTACTTGAAGTAGCAAAATCACTCTGAAAGAGAGTCTTCTTGGAAGGAAATTGCTTATCAGTATTAGTTATAGAAGAACTTTTACATAAATGAGGATTTCTTCTAAAAAATTCTTTTAGATTTGAAATTAGGACTTTATCGAAAAGTAACGAATCCCACCATTTATATTTTATTTGATAACATAAATATGGAGGACAAGGGAAAGAAGCAAGAGTAGAAATAAGGAATTCCCATCCCATGATCCATACGAGACAAATTGAGACACATACATAAGAAGAGGACTAGATTTTGACATACCATTAGGGAAAGTAAAATTATGAACATAATATTCAAATCCTTCAAATACTGGAGGTGGAAAGAAATGAGTATTAGGACCAAATTTATTAAACCACTCATTGAACCATAATGGTAAATTAAGATTAGTTTTAGGACAAAAATGGAAAAACCAGCTATGGGAGAAATTAGTATTTTAGAACAAAAAACATTTTTCTCATTCTTCAATATAATCATAATAATTATAAGACTGAGGAATAAATTCTACTTAGAATTTCTTTGGAATATGTGGAAGTTGGTTCCAATCCATAAGAGAAAGAACCTTAAGGATATGAGATTTGGAATAGGCTATTTCAGAATTAGGATTAATTTTATCTCTGTAGTTATGGGTAATTGACACACTAGCTGTATCAATTAGGATTAATTCAAAGAATTTTCTGGGTTTGTCACCAGTGGTACTAATCCAATAGCGTTGAGGTAAAAATAGTTATGGGATTAATTTAGAAATAGGCTTATTTTCAAATTCTCTAGGGAAAATTTCATTTATTTCTGGTTTATAAATAAATTGTGACTTATTAGCAAAAGGAAACTGAGTAGATGACTAAGTTGGAGTCTCGATATATGACCCAGGTTGGGTAGGTGACCCACTATTAAACTGGTTCGGATTTGTATTTACAGCTGAACTATAAGACTTTATAGGAGTATTTGGTTTTAAAGATGCTAATGCGGAGAACTAGTTATAAGAACTTGTAGAACCTTGAAATTGAGGCCGACTTATAAAACTACCACTAGTTTTGGGGTTTTGTGAAGAAGAAGTGGTCTTCTTCATTGGATAGTCAGAAGGGCTAATTAGTTTTGGTTTGTTGCCTGACATTTTCCAGTGAGAAATTCCCTGGAAAAAAAAAATCAGGAAAACAATTAGATTCTTTTGTTATAAATTCTATTTCAAAATAAAAAATATTTAAAATAGCTTACCATCGGGCAAAAATATGCTTACTAGCAATATTTTTAACATCTTTTTCTTAAATTGATTTTCCACTTTTACAATCAATCCGTAATAAAAACTTTTGATTCAAAAGATCACTTTGAAATTTACTTATACATAAAACAATTGATAAAATTTCTTTTTTAATAGTACTATATTTTAGTTGTGCTTGATTCCAAGATCCCGAGATAAATAGTACTAATTGTTCATAATTGTCTATTTTTTGTTTTAAAATTCCACCATAACCAATATCTGAAGCATCGGTTTCAACTATTTTATAGATTTTAGGGTTTGCTATATGTAATAATGGTAAACTGACTATTTTCAGTTTAACTAATTTAACTATATCAGTGTGAGTTTCACTCCATTCTGGAGGATTCTTCTTAAGTTTATCATATAGAGCTTTACATAATCTATGTAAGTGTTGAGTACTTAAAGTTCTTCATTTTCACTCATTTTTTGTGCATTTTACATGCTATTGAGTCCTAGTTTGGTGCAAAGCAGGTATTTTTGATCCATTTGTCGTTTGTGAGCTTGTGCAGGTAAAATGGTGCTAAGCTCACTTTGTTAGAGCGTTTGGTGAAGTTGGGGTTTGCCGCTTGGCGAAAGAAGCTCAAGAGCATGAATCCATGCTCATTTGCTATGCATGAATGGAGTAATTCTCCCAAAGACTACCCAAAGTGAGCTTTCCCCTTCGTCTCAGCTCAATGAATGCTCCAACATACTTGTTAGGGTTTATCAAAGTTGCGCGGATGTTCATATGAAGCGAGGCTCGAAGCATGAAGGCTTTTCCATCCAAAAGTGCTAAAAAAAGTTGCAAATTTGGCTTGCTGCAAAAGGAGGATCGGTCCTGGCTTAAGTGGGGGACCGGTCCTGGCATTAGTGGGACCGGTCCTGGAGTTGTTTCAACTGCTGGTTTGGTTGGAAATTGCTCTAATCTCATGGGTACTCTTGTCTTTTCACCCCCAATTCGAGGCAAACCCATTTGTGGGTATAAAAGCTGCACTTTGCAGCTGGAATCACACTCTTCTCTTGTTCTTAGTTAGTCTCTTAGGTTAGTTTAGGTTTTTCTCTTAGTTTTAGGAGTAAATTAGTTTTACTTTTAGTTTTCCTTCAAGTTTATGTAATGTAACCTAGTTTTGAGCTTTATAAACTTTATATTTCCATCTTCAATCAATAGAATAGCATTTATTTCAATGTTTCTTGCATTTCTTGTTCGTCTTTGTGCATTTTTCATCTTTCATGGCTAGCTAAGCACCAAGGAGTTGAGTTCTATGGTGGATTTCCTCTCCAAACCCTAGGTAAATGGTATTTTCTCATTTCTTGACCCTTTAATGTTTGTGGAATAATGTTTAATCCTCTTTTATCTTGTGAACCCTTGTGGTGTAATATTCATGACCATTATATGACCAGTAAGTTGTGATATTTTGGTTATTGAGCACATATGCATGCCACATGTTTGCTAAAATTTCAAAGAGAGTGTTAGGCTTTATTCCATCATTTTGGGTTACTCAATTGAGCTTTTATTGCTAAATCTTCCATCAAAGATTATTCTTCAATGGATTCGAGATGAGAATTCATTTCCAAATGCTTTTAAAGTTAAATCCCCCATCGAAGACCATTCTTCAATGGATCTTAGATGAGAATCATTATGAGAAATACATGTACCAAAGGTTTTGAAGGAATGAGCCCATAGGATTCACCTCACTTAACTTAATTAGTTTCCTTTGCAATTTGTGATCATTTTAGTATAAACAACTCTCAACAATCAAAACCCCCATGATTTTATACTTTCTTTTACATTCTTTGGTTTGCAACACATAAGGATCATTTGGACCTGTTCCACTCCCTGTGGATATGACCTAGGGACTCCCTAGATTATTGCTTGACGACCGGTGGACTCCAACGCTTTGGAATCTATTGCGCACATCATTTTCAGTTCAAGCAGTAAGTCTTTGTAGAAATTTCCTACATAATTAAGACTTCCCAAAAATCTCTGTAATTTTTTTTTATCTTTAATTTCATCAGGAAATTTATTACCAAATCCTAAACTTCATTCAGTAGGAATTATAGTTCATTTTTCTATCCAATGACCTAAAAATCTTCTTTTAGTTTTAAATAAACTTATTTTAATAGGAGAACCTACTAGACCATTACGTTTAGCTATTTTTATAAATGTTTCTAAATGTTTCCAATGTTTATTAATATTATTACTAAAAATTAATACATCATCTATGTATACAATTGAACATTTAGAATATGGATTGAAAATTTCATTCATTATATTCTGAAATTCACTTGGAGCATTTTTTCAATCCAAAAGGCATTACGTTCCATTCATATTGTCCAAAAGGGACATTAAATGTCGTTTTATTTCTATCTTCTTGTTTTATCTTAATTTGCTAGAATCGAGATTTCATATCGAATTTAATAAATATAATTGCACTATGTAGTCTGTTTAATAAATCTTGTTTATTAGGGATTGGATATCTTATCCATTGTAAAACCTTATTTAAGGGTTTATAATTTATAACTAATCTAGGAGTTCCTCTTTCTATTTCATTAGGTTTATTAACATAGAAAGCTGAACAGCTCCATGGAGATTTACTTTTTCTAATTAGCCTTTTTTCTAATAAATCTTCAATTTCTTTTTTGCAATATTCTAACAATTCTTGACTCATTTGAATAGGTCTAGCTTTTGTTGGAATTTTTTATTCATGAAAATCTTTTTCATATGGTAATAAACCCATATGATACTAGCATAGTTATAAAATATATATTTACATATATATGTGTATATATGTATATGTCCTACATATATACACACATATATGTATATGTATATGTATATGTAGGACATATACATATACATATATACATATATTCACAAAGAGGGTTTTCAATAGGCTCTCCCTGAATCTCCTGTCATCATTACAAATATATCAAACAAATAAAGAAAACCTACAACAATAAATTCACAAGGAGGATTTTCAATAGGCTCATTGATTGCACCACAATCTTGTCTTTTTTAATGTGTTTTTCAATCCCATTTTAGCATTTACGTTTAGTATTTATGTTTTTTTAGTTTATAGTTGTGTTACTGTTGTTTTATGTGTTTGTGTAGGTATTTTAGTTTATTTGTGCATAATCAAGAGCCTAAAATTCTTCTCTTGATGTTCATGCAAGCTTAAATAGTTTTTCAAAGTCAATTCGATGTTTAAATACCATTGGAATGCAAGATTACTACGGGAGAAATGCAGCGGAAATAAAGTTTAAACATTTTTGGAAATAAGATCCCAAAAATGTTTTCAAACGTTGATAAGAATCAAAACTTTAAACAAACAATAAATTTAAATCTTACTTGATGTTCCTTGAATAAGCCAACCGTTGAACACTTCAAGCTCTAAACGTATGGTAGCATCCAACGATATCCACACGAGCACAAGACCTCAAGAACTCTTACTCCTTCATAACACTTTGGAAGAGGCAAGCTTGGAGATGGAGAGAGAGAGCACGACAATGTGGGAATCCCCAAAGCTAGGTCACGGCCCCAAGGGTTTCTCACCAAAGAATAGCCCCCTTCTTTTTTTAAGATGATGATTACTTAGTGCTAGCATGACCATCAACTTATATTTATAGAAAATATTCTTTATAATTATAATTTGGCCCCCTCACTTATTAACAATTTATAATAAGGCCCATACAAATTATAAATAAGAATATTCCCCCCTCACAAATTCAAGAAACTCACTTGTGCCCTTATGTGTGTGACCCATTAGGTTCATCCCAACCTAGTAGTGGCCGGGGACATCTCATGTCTCCCAAAATAGAAAGTTTCTATTTATGGTTCGATTGGAACAATTCCAATTTTGCACTCAATGATAACACTTATCATTAGGCCTTCACTAGTCATGAGTGACATCTAGCAACATATCATGACGTACCCTCGGTGTAGGTGAATTTATATAAATGAACCCTTCGTGTTATAGATAATCCTTCACCATACAATGTTATGATTAAGTTAATCGGGTATGGAATCATGTCAAACCCTAACTTAATCCTGTGTTACCAATTCACCAAAATATAATCACAATTAGGTAAACCCTTGAAAACACTTTTCTTGGTTTTCTACTGCAATGCCCAAACTTAACATCCGTACTGACCCTTCTGGATAGGTCGACACGTGTCAAGCTGAAGGTACAACCCGTCCTGCTCATTCGTATTTCCTTACGAGATACAAGAATTTCATATATATCAAAATGAAATGTCATGTCCATACATTATGTCCCAATCGCGATACATAAATATATCTAATAAACAAAATAATATTGCCAACAACCATGGCACATAAGCAATTCAATTTATAATACTTATCAAAATATTTCAGTACAATCAGTACATCTAACATATGAATGCAATAACAAATGCAGCAACATTCTTAAAGCTGACCATCAATCCTTAGCAAAGGATTGAGCTGAACCAAGCATGCAAACCCAAAGTCAACCTGCAATCTGCCGCATGAAAAGCAAGAGTGAGCCTCGAATTGCTCAGTAAGAATAATATAACCTTTACAAATTAATAGCAACACAGTGATACATAGAATAATTGTATAAAACAGTTATTTCTAAGGTTTGATAGATTTATAAATTAACTTGAAATCAATATTTAAAAGATATGTGGGCTTTCAATGAAAAACCGTAACCTCCAACATTAGAAACAACAGGGCATATGTCTCGAGAGTGGAATGAACCGCCACACATGGACTAGAGCCCAATAACGTCATCATCCATATTATGGCACTCTACGTCACCCCATAGGATCCATGGTATATCCATCGATATGGAATCAGCCTAATTGGCATATGCATCACCTCAAAAGATTCCTATCATATCTAATCTTGGATAAAATTTATAAGGCTATGGGGCCACACCCAAATAATATAAACCGATCTACAAACAATATAAATATACACAAGTAAATACACATTTCCATCACGTTGGTATGAGAGTTTTCTCGGTACCAGTGCCATTCAATTTATTTCATATTCATAAAAGAGGAGTTTTCTTTGACTCTTTCCTAGTACCTTTCCATATTTATAAAAGAGGAGTTTTCTCTGACTCTTTTATCTTTCGTCACATAACCAATCCATATCCATATGAACCATAACATAAATATAAACAAATCAAGATATTGCATCATCATATCATAACACGTAACTAAGGTCCATCATAACGAGATTAGAGAGCAAGCTCACACTTAACCTCTATGACGCATGGTAACCAAATATCTAGAAATCCAGAGATTTAGCTCAACAGTCATATATAAAACACATCTTCCAATATCATTGTTTCATAAGACAGATATCATTTAAATACAAGTTCAGATAATCGTTCCATATGCCATCACAACTCGTAGAGAACAGTCCACAAGGCAAGTCACCTTCCAAAACAAAATACATTTCTACATCATTGCTTGTGAATATTCTTTCTATTTCTAATATTCAGTTTAGTCAAAATTCAAGGGAATAACTAGTTGAAATATCTCACGATCTTTCTCATTTATGAAACAGTTTCGAAAATCAGGCATATGAGTGTAAAACCAAATACGTCAATTGTATTTACATAGACAATGTCATGATATGCCTTTGGAATATTTCAATTGAGTAAATAAAATAAAGAGCTTGAGAATTTCGAGGATGCGGTCTCTTGAAATTAGGGTTACTTAGAATTACCCATATAGACTTAGTTAATCAGTTAACCCTAAATAGTCTATGTGTTTAATCATCAACAATATGCAGCGGAAAATAAAGCAAAAATTATGAACACAGAGATTTAACGAGGAAAACCCCAATAGGGTAAAAAACCTCGGGAAGAATGGAAGCACTATGAAAAAGACAACTTACAAGACTCTAACACTACTAACCAACACTTGATTCCACAAGCTAAGTAGTTCACGCCGTCTTTAAGCTTCTTCTCGAACGAATCCACAAACGAGCACAATCTTCACCTCATATCGAACTCCACGACAAGTCTTTGCAGCCCACAATGTACCAACAGTACATCAACGCCGTAACTGACGGCAGCCACCAGAACTCCACCGGCAAACCCAATCATTTTGGAAATCCACCAAAGCTAACAATAGCGAGATTCGATCCCTTGAATCCCTCTAAACAAACTGGGTATGGTTTAAAACCTCTCAAGATCTAGGATCAAGAAGAGAAGAACATGTAACTAAAAGCTAAGCACCATGGAAAAGGTGTTGCATGCTATGGAGGCTAGGGTTTCTAGGTTAAAGATGAATCAATATGTTCCTTACATAAACCTCACATGTAAACTAGGCTAAGGCAACCTATTTATAAGCCTAGTCAAGTCCCCTAATCATATAGCAGTTGGTATAGGTCAAAACCACTCAAAATTTGAAGAAAAAAAAAATTTTCCGAACTTCTACGAGTTGGATCGATCCGGATTTTTTAATAGGATAGATCTGTTAAAGGTATGCCCTAAAACCAATCCTAAAGGGCATATCAATTTCATATTATATTAATTTGAACGTACAACTTGTCGTATATATTTAAATATATATGATAAGGTCCATGAATAAATGATAAGAGAAATATGTATCTCAAGTTGTTAAGATATGTAGACTCATATTTCTCATACACATTTATCTCAAGTGGATATTTATAAACCATTAAGAGTAGCACATATTTAAACTAGCTCCAATGGGAGGATAGGTAGTCTTTCCTATCGGTGTAATGACACTATAGTTAATCTGTGGGTGCATATTAGAGAATATGTATACTGAACATGATCTGCAAGAATATTCTTATGGAGTTTAAGTCAAAAAAATATTCTTATGTTACGTTCATTAATTTGGTAATCCTTAGACCTGAGGCACTATAGTTATCTTATGTATAAGTCACTTGAGTTTGATAGTATCTTGTACATCCTTAACCATAAGGGTGTAATCGGTACTCATTGGCTCTAGTTGGGTTATGTATGAAGATAAATGAGTGTGCAAGAAGTTATCATCACTTTCATCTTTGATGAGAGAGAATGTCAAGGTTTGTTCACAAAGATAATTCTCAGTTTGAAATCTATGGCCATGGTGATAGGTGAACTGTGAAAGAGTTTCATCAGGTTCATCTTATTGAGAATTATATTTTGTAGAACATATAAAAAATTGTTAAGATAGGGTTTGACTTAATAACCATGCTTGATTATCTTAACAGTGACATTAGAGGATGAATGATTAAGTAACATGAAAGGTTCATTTTAGTTCTGCTATTCACCCATACCTATGGTACGTCATGATATGTTGCCAGATGTCACTCATGACCAGTGTAGGCCTATTGATAAGGTGTTATCAATGAGGGCATATTTGGAATTGTTCCAATTGAACCTAAAAGTAGAAACTTTTTATTTTGGGAGACATTGAGATGACCCTGTCCACTACTAGGTTGGGATGAACCCAAAGGGTCACACACAAAAAGGACAAAAGTGAGTTCATTAAGTTAGGAGAGGGGTTAGTTTCTAATTTATGTAACTTACTTAAACTCTGTAATTAAAGGTTAATTAAGGAGGACTAAGTCGCAAAAATTAGAAACCCTAGTATTTGTTTATAAATACAAGGGTGAGGGTGCATGCTAGCACTTAGTACATCCAAACCCTAAAGGAGGAGTGATCATCACACCCACCCCTTGGTGGCCGTGACCTAGAGGAGGTTTTCTCCCATGGCTGTGATTTTTGAAAGGTTCTGTGAAAAACACAGACATGGATGCGCAGCGGAACAGGGTAAAAACAAAACTTTTTCATTTTCAATTAAAACATCCATGTTCACAAAACCTCCAAGAACGATACAAGCATCGGATCATATATATATAAATATACAGTTAATCAAAGCATATAAAAACTCACATTGATTAAGTTCTTCGGTGTAGGAATCCTTCGAGTTTCAAAAGCATGAAACCTCCAAAGCGTATCCACACGAGAGCAAGACTCCGAAACCTTCTCTAGTCTTCCACAACTCTTTGTGGCAAGCTAGAATGGAGAGGGAGAGGAGAGAGAATTCGGCTCTTAGGGTTAGCATAGCCTAGAGTGTGTGAAACACTCATATTTATAGACTTTCTCCTCTTTGGGGGGTGTTTGGTTACTAGTGCTAGCATGACCAATCATCCTCGAATAGAATAATCCTATTCTCGGTTAGTATTGACTTTAAATCAATTAACGTTTAATTATTAAAGTCAAACAAACGCCATGATAGGATTCCCCTCTCTCAAGCTTAAGGAACTCACTTACTCTCTATTGTGTGTGACCCTTTGGGTTCACCCTAACCTAGCAGTGACGGGGACATCTCTATGTCTCCCAAAAATAGAAACTTTCTATTTTAAGGTTCAATTGGAACGATTCCAATTTTGCCCTCATTGATAACACTTTATCAATAGGCTTTCACTGGTCATGAGTGACATCTAGCAACATATCATGACATACCCTAGGTTTAGGTGAATAGCTGTACTATGTGAACCCTTCATGTTATTTAATCCTTCATCCCCTAATGTCACAGTTAAGATAATAGGTATGGTTTTAGTCAAACCCTATCTCAATCACTTGATATCTGTTCCACAAAATATAATCTCAATAAGGTAATCGCAGTGAAACTCTTTTCACTGTTTACCTATCACTCTGGCCAGAGGTTCCCTTTGAGAATTATCTTTGTGAACTTATCCTGACATTCTCTCTCATATTACTGAGAGTGATGATTCCTTATTGCACACTCATCCATCTTCATGCATAACTCATTAGAGCCAATAAGCACCGATTACAACCTGATGATTAAGGCCGTACGAGATACTATCAAACTCTAGCAACCTATGCACAAGACAGCTATGGTGTCTCAGGTCTAAGGACTACCAAATTAATGGTCATAACACTAGAATATTCCTTTGACAGAACTACCATAGGAATACTCTTTGCAGATCATGTTCAGTGTACATATTCTCTAATATGCACCCACAGATTAACCTAAGTGTCACTACACTGATAGGAAAGACTACCTATCCTCCAAATGAGTCGGTTTAAATCTGTGCTACTCTTCATACGGTTAATTAAATATCCACTTTAATAAACCTTTGAGTAGGAACTCTTTTTAGAATAGATGTACATGAGAAATATCAGTCTCTCTATCTCAACTCTTTGAGATGCATATTTCTCTTATCATTTATTCATGGACCTTATCATATATGTGAGAACATATTAGATAAGTTATACCTTCCATATATAGATAATATGAAACTCAATATACCCTTTAGGATTGGTTTTAGGGCATACTTCTAACAATTTTCTCTCTCCCTCTCCACCTTGTTTTGTTCAATTGTTGATCAAGTGCAAGGGGCTTATGGAATCTTAGGTTGGTGTGGATACCTTGGAGGCTTCATACACTTTGAAGCTTGAATTCGATCGAGGTTTCGTGAAAGGCAATCATTAAGTAAGTATATTTAAAGTTGTTTAAATATTGTTCTTGTATTATTTATGATCCTATGCTTGTTTCGATTTCCCGCTGGAATGTGATTGGAAGGATTCTTGTTTTATAAAAGATTTATAGTTTGTCTTCCGCTACGAATCCTCCATGCGCACATTCTTTCACGATCCACCCCTTTCTGCCCTCCGGATTGATCTAAGTTTACAAGTAGGATCGATCCACTTTTTCAGGATTTTCAGCATTTTTTCAAAAAAATTATTTTCAACTTTTTTTGACCAATTTTCACTTGTGGACCATTCCTATGTATATTAGGCATTCTAAACCACCTAGAGGCATATAAAAAGTTAGGTTAAAGTCATTCTAAAATCACCTAAAGTCCATGAAATCTTAGGTGCTGAGTCCATTTACCATCCTACAAAGGAATCGAGAGATTTGAACAACGAATCAAGCAAGCTCCGATTGCGATCTTCAAATCATCTTCAAGTAGCCTTGATCTTAATGCTCTTTGATGCTAGATGGCTTGTGAAACAGCCAAACGACCTAAACCAATACAACTTAACTTATGTTTTGGAAATCGGAATTAGCCTACACATGAATAAAAAACCTAACAGATCTCATTCCCCTGTTTATAAATACGTTATATTCAATATCAAAATAGTTTATTCAATATCACATTGTTTATTAAGCAATGTGACAAGTTCTTAAACCTTTCAGTAACATGCCTAGGTTTTCGTTTCATAAACATACCACATAGTTTGACAGTTCATAAAATAGTATATTCCATGTATCTATTTGACAATACAGTAAAACAGTGGAGTTCACAAATAGATTATTAGTCATGTTGATCAAAGGAAATATGGTTCTCAAAGAAGTTCTTAAAACAAGTATATCATTGCTAACAGAACAAGATTACTTATTCCTACCTCAATGCCACAGAGTTTCCAACCCTTTGCGGCTCCATGAGCCTCCCAAATGCAATGTTCAATGCACCCGATGCAAGTACTAAGAAGTTGACGAGATAGTCTTTAAGACTATCAGAATCTGACAAGAAAGGGCAACCAAAACATATCAAGACCTTGCTCAAGGAAAAACCACTCTTCATCGGATCAAACTAACCCTTAAAGTATAAAAGAAACGGAGAAATGAAGAAAATGACAGAAATCTCCTTCTATCGATAGACATTATGTTTATCGTTAGAAGCAAACCGTCGACTATTTGGACAAACCATCGATTATTTTGCTAATAAAATAAAGGTGCAACTACTGTCTCTAGCCGTGGACTAAACAGGCAAGGGCAGGGCAAATTGTCAACCAAACCGTCGACTGTCTCAGGGAGACCATCGACTATCTCATTCCCAAATAGCACAGATTCGAGCTGCAGCAACCCAAAATCTTTCAAAAACCCCAAAATACTTCAATCCAACCACAAATCACCACATCCAAACTTAGATCTACCCTCATGAGACTTCAAAAACACCAATTCAAGTTTTAAAACAAAGATCCAACGGTTTAAACTCAAGATCCACAAAGTTTTAGGCATAAAACCCACATAAACCCAAAACAAGGTATAACTTCAAAACTAACTACAAAATCCCAACAAACTCCTCACACTCATCGTGTCTACACATAACCAACCTCCCAAAACCATCCATAACCATCAAGCTTCAAAATGATCCAACCTTTTAACTCAAAAACCCATAAAACCCATTTTATTACAACCTAACCAAAACCACAACAAAACCATTCATAAAACCCATAAATCCTCATCTACACAATCCATAAACAACCCTAAGCACTTCTCAAATCATCAAACTTCAAAATCACCAATATTTAACCAAAACCCACAAAATGGGTATAAAAAGAAAAATAAAGAAGAAGGAGAAGAAGAAGAAGAGAAATAGAACTTACCTCCATCGGCGGCGCGACGACGACGACGACGACGAACCCTGGCGACCTCCTTGGCATGCTCCACCCTTCTCTCTCTTTCACGGTCTCTCTCTCTATTGCTTAGCCGAAAATAAAGAAATGAAGGAAAGGAAAAGGTTTTTGTTTTATAAAAGTCAAATGGCACATTTGTAAATATTTCAAATTTTTATTTACCAATGAATAATAAGTTTAATCCATGTCACCGCTTAAAATATATAAAATAAAGATTTTAAAAATCTGGGTTATCACACCTACTGCTTTGGCCAAAGACTTCATTGAAATAGTATATTTGTGAATTAACATTGACATTCTCCATTTCATATTAAGGGTGGTGATTCCCTATTGCACACTCACATATCTTCGTACATAACTTACTAGAGCCAGTGAGTACCGATTACATCCCGATGGTTAAGGATGTACGAGATACTATCAAACTCTAATAACTCATGTATAAGATAACTGTGGTGTCTTAGGTCTAAAGATTACAAATGTGACTATACACATGAGTAGCTTTTGACATGCAAATAGAACTCCATAAGCTATACTCATATTGGTCACGTTCGGTGTACTTGTTCTTTAACAAGCACCCACAGGTTTACTATAGTGTCTCTACACAAATGGCACGAGACTCACCATCCTCCTATTGGAGCTAGTATAACTTGTGCTAATCTTAACGGTTTATAACCGCCCAAATATATAAACCTATGATTAGGAACCAATCTAAGTTAGATGTACTTGAAAGTTATAAGTCTCTCCATCTTAACGCTTGAGATACAACTCTCTATCATACTATCCAAGGACTTTATCATGAACAATAATTAAACACAAGTTTACATTATAAAAGAAGCCATTTCATAAATGAATATAATGAATTATAATGTTCCCTAAATACAGCCTATCAATTGGTTTTAGGGCATACATCTAACATGGAACACATTTGGAATAAATTTGGAGGCTTTTGGAGCTATGCAGTTTTTGCCAACAAAAACTTCCGACTTTAAACGCTTGTATCTCTCTCATCTGAACTCCGATTCTGATGATCTTTATATGATTGGAAAGCTTGAGAAGTCTAGTTTCTAAATATGTAATTCTCATTAAAAAAATGCAACATGACCTTATCAATAGGCATTCATAGGCTATCGATAGGGCACTCGTCAAAAGCATTTTTTTTGCAGAATTTGTGACCTGCAACATGACCCTATTAATAGACATTGATAGGCTATCGATAGGGGCGGCTTGGGAAAGTTTCTATTTTTTGGAAACTTGGTTTTTAAGTAACTTTTATGATTGGTTTTGGGGGGATTTGTTTGTAGGGTTTCCTAAGCCTATTTAAGCATAGTTTCTTTTAGATGTAATGGGGGTTGCCTAGACCTAGTACACTTTCTCTCTCTTGTTTTCATATTCTCTCTCCTCTCACCTTGGTTTTTGGATGCACAAGCTTGGAATGGACGTCTTTGGCGTGTTATCTCCGATTATGAGCAACTAAACTCCAATATTGGGTATTAGATTAAGCTTTTTCTGTAATTTATTAGATGGTTTGATTTGGATTGGGATTTTACATAGTTTGTGATGATTTTACAACTTTTGGGAGATTACTTTTCATGCAATCCATTTTATATTGATTTATTTATTCAATGCAATTGTTTTTTGTGATTTTAATTACATTAATTGTACAATGGTTTTAATCGAACATGCCTATATGAATTTAGTTTGTTCATGCCTTACTTGGATAGGTTGTACATGCCTTGCTTGATAAGTTATGCCTCGTTTAGAAAAATTTTACTAATTTCTTATTCGCATGGCATTCTTGATGGTTTATTCTTATAGTCTAAGTCATCATCAATCATAAACAGGTGTAAATCCTAATTCAAGTCAACCATATGATAAATGAAAGACTAAATGGATTCGAATTATCCAAGGTCTTTTCATTATTGATTTTCTTCTCATCAACTAACCAATTTTATTTGTTTCACTTTAATTAACTTTACTCAACCACTCAATCATTAAAGATACTTTCTTCAACTAGAATTGAATCCGCTAGATTTCTCATAACTTAGCCTTTAATCCCTGAGAACGATATTCGAGCTCAACTGAGTTTGCAACGAAATTAGATTACAGCATGTGAACTTTATAAATTTAATTCTTGATTGTTAACAAAGAATAACCTCCCTTGTTTGGCACGATCAAATTTTGGCACCGTTGCTAGGGATTAAAGCACGGTTATAGGAATTACAGTGAATTTAATTTTAGATGTAGCTTTAGGATTTTCTTTTCTTTTCTTTTATTTATTAATTCTTTACTTCTCTCTTTCAAGGTTGTATGCTTTACAGGTTGCTAAACAAAATTTTGCACGCTAAGCTAGAAAGACTAAATAAAATTGAAAAAACAAGTGCCAAAGATTTGGTTAGGACCACATAAAGACTAGCAATCGGGATCGAGGGGAGTTTTTTCTAACCTTATTTCTTTTTCTTATTTATTTTCTTTTATTTTATTTGCAGTCATTTTTTTTTTCTTTTGCATTTGCATTTATTGGGGGTAGTTTATGCACGATCGGCATTCATTGTCTCTTGACTTAATACCTTTTGACCCAAAATTAAAGAGTACTTTGAGAGCTTTTAGGGCTTCTCTTCGTAATAATAAAGTTAGAGTCTTTTGTTGAGATGGGTGACATGGTCAATAACACCAATAAGGTAGCTGCGGATCCCCCGCAAGCATAACAAGCTCTTAGGATGCTTAGAGACCATTTTATGCCGAACACATTCACCCCTTCTTCTTGCATTCAGATTCCTAACATCGAAAATATCTAGTATGAGATTAAGTATACTACCATTCAGATGCCTCCCACCATGGGTTGGATAGGGAGAATCCATACAATCACTTAACTGAGTTTGTGGGAATCTGCTTTACCATAAGGATCCAAGGCTTCACTGCTGATGCCTTTAAGCTTTTGCTTTTCTCATTTTCTTTGAGAGATAGGGCTAAAACCTGGATTAACACTCTCCATACCTCGGAACCTATTACCATATGGGACTAACTTCAGAGGCTTTTCCTAGCCCGATTCTATTTTATAAGACGGACCACCCAAATGTGGTATAACATCACACATTTTGTCCAACGTGAGGGGGAGCCGTTCTATGAGTCTTGGGAGCAGATGAAGGAACTTTTTAGGTTGTGTCCTCATCATGACATTGCCAACTAGCAAATTATCCAATCATTATTCCGGGGGTTGAGTGATAAGGATGAAAATTTAGAAAATGTAGCAAACAGAGGTGTAATTTTGAGGAAGAATGTAGACGAGGCTTGAGACTTGTTCGAGATTCTCAGTGAAGATTCTCTACATATGGTCTCTATGAGTCAAAATGAGAGATGTTCATCCTCATTCTCCAATCTACCTAAGAAAAGAGGCATCTATGAGGTCAGTAGTTCTTTAGTTGTGAACCAACATATGGAAACCTTATCCTAAAAGCTTACCAATTAATCGCTGCTCAAAGGCAAACATCTAGGGCACCACTTTGTTCTGTTAATGAGGTGTGCAGTATTTGTGCGGAGTTGAGTCATGATACTTTATCTTACCCAATGGCTAGCCAATACCCAGAATTTGTCCAAGAGCTTGTGAATGTTGCTCAATGGTACTCCAATTATAGGAATGATCCGTATTCCAATACTTTTAACCCCGGATGGAACAGTCACCTAATCTTCTGTGGTGCCAATCTTCTTAAGGGGCAATGAATCAATTCACCCAACCACTTAGGGCAAACTTTTTTGGGGGGAATTCTAATGTTTTTTCAATATTATAGACCACCTCATCTCCAATCTCAATACCAAAACCCAAGTATCAATCCACTCCAACCACAGCAACCCTAAAAGAGTTCTGACTTTGAGGAAAAGGTTCTTGATGCATTAAATAACATAGAGGCAGATTGCCAGCTCCTTCATTCTTATTCTCAGGCTATAGCTAAATTAGATTCACAAGTGAGGCAAATTGCGGCAATTCTTAGCCGTCGAGAGGAGGGTAGACTTCCGAGTCAACCCGTGAATAGCTCTAAGGGTGCATTTGTGGTTGAGAGTTCTTATTCGCAACACCATCAGCACCATGAGGAAGTAAAGTCTATTATGACTTTAAGGAGTGGATCGGTTATTGATAATAAAGTTGGGGTAAGTTTAGTGAGGGTGAGGTGGGGGTTGAGTCTAAGGTCCCCGAGGTGGTAGAATTTAGTGGGAAAGATGAGCAAAAGAGTGAGATAAAGAAACAACTGGTCGGTGGGCTTAAGAGAGATAACTTTCCCTCTAATTCTGATGATCTTGTGGCATCATTTGTGCCCAAGGCTCCATTCCCTTTGGTGTTGCTTGCGCCCGTTAAAGGGAAAAATAAGGGAGCGCCTTTGAGTGAGATGTTAGAAGTGTTTAAATAATTGTATATCAATTTACCACTATTAGATGCAATTAAGCAAATCCTTTCATATGCCAAAATTTTAAATGACTTATGTACTCATCAGCGCAAGGAGCGCGCATATTTTGCTAGGTCAACAGTCTTTTTTGAAGTGGCTAGTGTTGTTGTACAGCATTACCTTCCCTTTAAGCGTATGGACCCTGGTACTCTTACTATTTCATGCTTCTTAGGAAGCCATTTTATTGATAGGGCCTTAGTCGATTTTGGGGCGAGTGTGAATATTCTTCCATACTCTGTGTATGAGAAAATGGAACTTGGAGAGCTTCAACCTAGTCCTATTGTATTTCAATTTGCTAATAGGTCAACCAAGGTGCCTAGGGGGATTCTAAAGGATGTTCTTGTCAAGATTGAGTCATTTGTCTTTTTTGCAGATTTTATTGTTCTTGACATGGAACTTGTACACAGTTCTAAGGCACAAATTCCAGTCATCCTAGGAAGACCTCTTCTTGAGACTGCTAACGCAGTCCTATATTGTAGGGAAGGTATTATGGAGGTCTCATTTGGAAATTTGAAGGCTAAACTTCAATTTATCATGCTGCTCCATTCCCTCATCACTTTAAGGAATGTTCGTTTGTTGATGTGTTAGAGGAGGAGGTTAAGGAGCCATTGGTTTACATTTCACGTTCGGATCCTTTAGAAGCATGTCTAGATTCCTTTAGTTGTGATGAAGTTGATGTGGACCTATTCCTTCTAGCGGTAAATCGTGTTTTTAATCCCACACCTTTCCTAGGCATCCTACCTTGGAAGCCTAAAGTTGAGTTGCTTTCCTTAGTTTTCCTTAGTGGTTAGTGTTCTTATGTCACCTTTCTTAGATAGGTTTCTTAAGTTTAAGTTGAAGTCTTTACCGGCTAAAGTAGTGAAAATGAAGCTTATTTCTGGAAGGAGACCTAAGGAAAAGAACTATGTTTGACTTGAGGGGTATGGGGTGTTCTATTCCTTTCCTTTGTATTTTGTCTTTTTGTGCCTTATTTTGCATACATATGTTGAGGACAATGTATGGTTTAAGTTGAGGGGAGGAATAAATTATTTTGTGAATTTTTTTTTTCAAATTTTCAACAATTCATGTCATTTCTTTGGCCTTATTTTCCATAAGTTCTTAATGTATGCTTGTTTATTATGATTTTATCTGATAAGTATGTCTTGTATGGTTTTGAAAACCTTATTTGGAGTTTTGGCACGTTTTCGTTTCAAAACTATGAAAAATTAGCTTTACCGTTCAAATGGACCTGATATCCCATTCAAACGGTGCCATTTAAACGGATGCTTAATTTGTTCAAATGAAGGATCATACCATTCAAACAGGGTTTTATACCGTTCAAACGACTCACTATGTCAGGTAGTCTTTTCGTATTCTCTGATATTTTTAAGGCTTTTTGAAGCCATTTCCTCCATTGTTTTCAGCTATCTCTCTCTGATTTATCTCTTGTTATTCATTATTTCTCAACCATACTTCGTGTTTTTGGTCCCATTTAATATCTTTCTCTATCTTCTCTATACCCCTCTCTTTATTTCGTATTTCTTCTTCCCATTTGTGCTTTCATGTCAGCTCTTCAGAAATCTTGAACCAAGAACACCACTGTTGGTGGCAAGGGCTCAAGCTCTCGAGCTCATGAGGCTCCTCCAGCTCCCCTGACTCCCACTAGACCTCTTTTGGTGGATGATTCTCTCTTTCTCCGACAACAATTTCTCAAGGATAGCTATCGGGATCGATACGATTTTTACATGCGACATTGGCCTATCCATTGCAAGAGGATTTGGAGGGCTTATCAATCGCTTCATTTCTTGATATCACATCATCCTTAGATCCCAAGACCTAGTGGTGACTTCTCTCGTACTCTTTTTGGGGCTTCATTGGCCACGAATTCTGGACATAGTAAGAAGAGAAGGACATGCGAGTCTTCCTCTATTCCAGAGGATCCTTCATCAATAGTAGTCTTCTCTGGCTGCTCATTTCGATGTCATTCTACGAGGCCTGGTGACTATTGATTCTACCATGGAGCGCCTTTGTATGGACATAGGAGCTGAATCCGATCGCATGCAACTATTTAGGGACGAGATGTGAGGTAAAGTTGATGCTTTGCATAATCTCTTTGCCTATCTGCATAGGTAGTTGGAGATGAGAGGTTTCTAAGTGAGAAAGAAAGCAAAAGTATGCAAGTGACAAACCTAAACAAATACCCACCTATATATGTTGTGCGGGAAAAAAAAAAAGACAAATTTTAAAAATCCCGTGAGATGGATCGGTCCAGGGTATAAGGTAAGATCTATCCACCTCTTTCTGTGGCGAAGATCGATCCAGCCCTATATCTAGGATCGATCCACCCCTGTTTTTTTATTTTTTTTTTTGCAAATTTTTTTTATATATAAAAAAATGCAGAAAAACACTACCAAGCTAAAAAATGAGCATATTGATTGCATCATATATTTGCATATTTATTATGCATTATTCCCACCATTTTGTACAAACTTGAGCCATTTATACTAGTGAATATGTACTTTTAATGGTTTTTATGTTTTTCCCGTCTTGTAGGTAAAATGCCATAAAATTGATGTTTTTGCATGCAAATTAGGAGCTTGGAGTCAAGCCTTGGAAGTCCTCAAAAGTCACAGGACTTATGTGACATACTTATAAGTATGTCTAGAGTTTACTATCAAATTTCAAGGCCAAATGACAAATGGTTTGGGAGATTTAAGCAAACGAAGTCAACTAGTGAAAAAAATGACCAATCTGAGTATTTCTAGAATATGTTTCTATCTAAAACGAATCTGACCATGAGACTACCATGGTTAGAAACTATACTTCTAAAGCTTTCCAACCATATAAATATCACCCAAATTGAAGTCCGAACGAGAAAGATATATGCGGTTGAAGTTCGATGTGTAATGTTGTCAAGTCTGCAACAGGGGAAAAAAATAGCAGCAGTACATTACCGATAATGCATTCTTGCATTATCGGTAATGGCCATCCGAGACAGCCATTTTCTGGTCTTTTGCGATTTTTGAAGGGCTAACATGTATTTTTACCTCTTGGGTATATATAGGGTTTTGGGGGCGTTTTACTTCTCTTTTCTTTTTGTTTTTCCTCTTCTCCTCTCCCATTCCACTAAGGTTTGGGAGAGTCTAGGGTAGTTTAGATTTGTTTTTTTTTTTCCCTTCTCTTTTCCATTTTATGTCATGAAATCCTAATAGATTTAAGCTTGTACTTGTATTTCCTTTTATTTTTATGCAAGAATTGTTTAGTTTCATGTTGTTTTTCTTTTCCTTAATGGCTTTCTAAGTAGTTGGGTTGGATTCTACGATAGATTTCCATTCTACAACAAAGGTAATATGATTTTCTCCAGTTTTATGCTTTGAATGTTTGTTGTATAATGTTAAATACTCCCCATCTTTAGATCCACAAGGTTTGGCTCACTTTGACCATCTGTATACAGAATTTCTTGGCACAGTTGGTGCTTAGTACTTAATGTACTTTAAGTGTTTGCTAAAATATCTTAATGAGTATTTTTCATTATTCATCCTCATATTTCTTGTGTTTTGTGTTTGAAAGGTTAAAAATGTTTTTCATATTTGAACCCTCTTAGTTTGGCATCTCCTGCCTATATGTAAACAAGTAAACCTTAGCACATGTAGCACTTGAGATGTTATTTTCTCTTGACTATTTGTAGACAAGTAAGCCTTGGCACGTATAGTGCTTGATATTTATATACACTCTAAGTGTTTGATGAAATGTCTAAAAGAGTGTTTACTTACATTTAACACCATTATGCTTTTATTACTAAATTCTCCATCAAAGACCATCATTCAATGGATCCTAAATGAGCATTCCTTTCCAAATGCTTTTAAAGTTAAATCCCCCATCAAAGACCATTCTTTAATGGACCCTAGATGAGAAATCTTTGCGAGAAATTCATGTTCCTAGTTATGGATGGAATGAAACCCAAGAATCTAACCATTTACATTTCATTGCTTTTCTTTTATTTTAGTTAGTTTAGTTAGTTCTCTACACTACTTACACACAACCCCTATTGATTTTATATTTCATTTACATTCTTTGGGCATCAACACCTAAAATTTTAACCTTGAACCTCTCATCCAATCCCTGTGGAGATGACCATGGGTACTCCCACGAATTACTATGCTTGACAATGATAGATCCTACGCTTGGGATTGTACTACAACTCTGAACGTCAAGCACATATTTATAACTTTTTGATCAAAGAAAAAGCAAGTTTGAAGCACTTAAAGCATAGCTATGACCAAGAAGTGACAATTAGCTTGATTAAAAATTATTCAAATCAGCATATCTCTAAAAATGTAACACTATTTAAACTCAAAAGTAGAAACAATATCAACCATAAGAGTCAAACCAATCGATTTCACCCATGAAGACAAGTGAAAGCCCTCTTTTAAGCAAAAAATTATATTTTTTGATATTTCAAACATGCATAGGGGGAAGAAAAATTGACTAAGAGCTCAAAAAACAATAAGAACCAGTGCTAGTATTTTTTTTATACAACTTTGAAGAAATTCATGGCTCTTTTTCTTTGTTTTAGCACTTTTGTGCTTTCATCTTTTTGGCATTTTGCCCTTTTCACATATTTTTCTTTTCTTTTTGGAACTCTTTGCACATTCATGTTCTATATTTCTAATGCCTTTTATAGTTGTAAAATAGATTTTGAACTATCATTTGAAGAGTAACAGGAGCTCATAATCAATTAAGAAAGATGTATTGTAAAAGCAAAGAGGTGACAAGAATTGTGCAAACATTGGCACGAGAATGTTTGGCTTTAAAAGAGGCAAACAATTATAGGTCAACTCATGACAACAGCGATTAATGCTTATCAAGTATAAAAGGAAACACTTATGTTAGCCTTATGGCTTCCACCCATATTTGTTAAATGATTTTGATGATAACAAACATTGTGTTTTGAGCTCTTATGTGCATATGAATACATTGTTGTAATGCACATGATAATATTGTTGTATTACATATGAATATATTGATATATTGCATATGAATATTTTGATGTTCAGTCGTGTTTATTGCCAAACCTTTTTGAATGAATGTTTATTGTTTGACAATGTCATATCAGTTACTTGATTAACATTGTCATATTTATTGAATGTTTGTTTGGCTAACCTTATTGATTGATTGACATTATCCTATAGTTATTGTATATCCATTTTGGTATATGTGTTTATAAGAATAGGATTCAAGTTGTCAATGAAGAAGGCTCAAGCCATAATGAAGATAAAGCTCATGCACTACATTGAACCTTATGTGGATATGTATATTTTGTATATTCACTAAGGACCATGAAGAGAGCCATTGCATTGATGCAATCCAAATGAAGCCAAGCTCAAGCCTAGCACAAGCCAAGCACAAGTGTTGAAGATCCTTTATGAAGATCTTGCTTTTATTCTTGTGTAATAGTGCTTAAGATTTATTTTCTAAATCTCTCTATAGGATGAACTAATTGGCTCAATTGAATATGACTTAAAGACCATAGGTTTTAACTTTGGAAAATCACATTTTGGTCAAAAATTGATTTGAACTCATAAAGGGCTTTATGGACTCAAAAGGCAAAATGTTTTATAAAATGCTGTTTTTTGGCTGACAAAAACTTCCAACTTAAAATAGGCATAACTCCCTCATCCGTACTCCGTTTTAGATGATCTTGGCCGCCACGGAAAGCTTGAGAAGTCTAGTTTTTGAATATGTAACTTTCATATAAAATTTTTTTTGGAGTTAGTCGACTAACCCTTGATGATTAGTCGACTAACGGCAGGGCAGTAGCCTGTTTTGGAAAAATAAGTTCCTAGTCGACTAACACATCCTTCCTAGTCGACTAACTGTGCCCGGGAACATTTTCAAAGGTATTTTAAACCTTCTAGTTGACTAATCAAGTGTTCCTAGTCGACTAATCGACTCCCTGCTCAGTAACAGCTAGTTTTTAACACTCCAAATAGCTCTATTTTAACCCCCAACGACCATATTTGTTTTGGAACCTATTGATACTCATTTTATGAGTCTTGAATCAACTAATGATCATACACAATCATACTCAAACTTAGTTTTCATCATTCTTGTGTGATTTAATCACTTTGATTCATCATTCTCTCTTGAGCCATATATTAGTTCTTAATTCTTGAGAGATATTAGTGAAAGCTTTATTATTGTACATCTTCTACTCATTGAGGAGTCTTTCTTTATTGTACTCATATTCATCTTGTAACCTTGTGAGAGTTAAGGGTTGTGTGAAACCCTTGTAGATGAGAATCTACCACCTTGAAAGTAGATTGTGGGTGAATGTCTTCCACCTGTGAAAGAAGGCAAATTGTAAATGTTTTTCCAACTTGAAGGAGTAATCCATAGTGGATTGTGGAATCCTCAAGACGGGGCTCTTGAGGCGTGGATGTAGGCGGAGATCGAACCATGTTAACTCTTGTGTTTGAATCTCTCTAACTCTTCTCTTACATTTCAATTTATATACTTGCTATATATTGTTGAGTTGTGATTCTTTCTTGCTCTCTCATTTCCAATTAAATTTGTTAACTTGTTTATATTCCGCTAAATTTAATTGAACTAGAGTTTATTAAATTGGGTAATTTTTGTTCTATTCACCCCCCTCTAGAGGTATATACTTGGGCCAACAACTTAATTGAAATAATTGAATGAATTCATGTTAAGCAAGATAAAAGACAATTCTTATTTTAATAGACATGGTTTAAAATAACTCAAAAGCACTTATAACTTATAATCATCTAGATATAATGTACTTCAAAATCTTTTTGGTATATTTGGTAATAATATTTAAAAAAAATAGAAAATCTTTTTTGGATTTTTATCAATATGGCGTCAATTGAGAAAAAGATCAAATGCATACATTACTCTACTCTCCCCCTCAATAAGATACCAAAGAAAAAGGATCAAAAGAAATTCTAACTATGGATAGTTTAATGTCTTTTCTGACAAGGATAGTTTAACGTTGTTTTGGACGCGAGCTAGTTTAAAGTTATTTCGAACTAGTAAACTTGCATCCACTAGGTGGACTGAGACGAACCCTTTTCTAGAGAAGGACTGAGGTTGAGGAACTTCAAATCCTCTTTCCTAATCCAAACAATCCTAATATTGGAAGGTTTTGAAGCTTCCTGGACTGTGGTAGTTGACTTATTCTTTCCATTAGAAGTCAAGTCAACTCATGTCCTAGGGGTCCTAGACACTCTTGGAAAGTTTTTGTAGTCTCTCCTAAACGAGTTGGAAGGAGTGTCTCTATTCCAAGCAAAAGAAGATTGCTTCAACTGGAAGCAATGTGGTTGAATGTAACCTTTCTTACCACAATGGTGGCAAGTGGGAATGAAACTAGAAGAACCACGATAAGTAACATGAGACATACTTCTAGATGGAACCTTAGAGGTCTTCTTGGGACTAAGACAGTGAGGCTTAATGTGACCTAAAACTCCACACTCATGACATTTAGGAACAAGCCTTTTCTTGGGAGTTTGGTCAACCTTAGATGTAGAATTCATTGAAGGTTTCTCTACCTTAACAATAGAAGGCCCAACTTCACCTAAAGTAGGTTCGGTCTCATGAGAGGTAGATCATAAACCTCCTCTTCCTACGTTCCTCTTAGATGTCCCTAACAAGACATTAAGTTGCTCGGATCATTTATCCAAATTGATTTTAAGTTCACGAGCATCTTTGACCTCTTGTTCAAGTCTAGTGATAGTGGAAAAAGACTCAATTTCTTTCTTAATCCTAGACTTGACTTCACCCTCTAATTTTTCAACTTTCTCAATGAGGGTGTTCCTCTCTTTCTCAATAGCTACAAGCTTATTGGAGAGAGTGACTCTATGTGTCTTTAGTTGACTAGCAAAAGCCTCAAAGTCTAACGCTTCTTATTTGAGGACATCTCTTTCCTTTTCTAAGGTCCTAACCTTGACAGCTAAATTCATATTCCTCTTCTTTAGCATGAGAGCCTCTTCATACAACTCATTATAAATTGTTTAAAGATCTCCTTCAACGTTCGATTCACCTTTATCCTCAGCAACTTCTAAGACAACACTAGAGTCATTAACCACGGGAGTACTAGAAAACTCACTAGTTATAACAATTTCTAACTCAGACTCACCTTTGCTAATAGCAAATACTCACCTATTTCAAAAGTAGGCACAACAAATGTAGTAAAGTTTTCAAGGTCATCTTCATCTATGTCTGAACCATTTTGTTCCTCATCATCATCACTGAGAATTGCACAATTTGCCTGATTTTTACCTTTGTTTTTATTCTTCTCGGGACAATCAGAGGTTCTATGACCTAACTTATGACAATTAAAACATTCTTTTCTAGTGTTAGTCACAACTTGACTTTTTTTTCTCATTTGAGTTAGAGGATGGACCATGCTTGGAAGAATTTCCTTGCTTAGTTGGATTGCTCTTTTTGAATTTAAGAAATTTTCTGAATTTAGCAAAGAGAGCAACATCCTCATCATCAAAAGTCACCTCATCATTAGATTTAGAGGTTTATTCTTTGATTGACTTTAATGCAATGTATTTAGATTTTTTAGGTTGCCTTAAAATCAATTTAAAGGCTTGGAATGAACCAAAGAGTTCACCCACTCTCAACAAGTCAACATCCTTGCTTTCCTTAATCATAGTGATTTTAGGTTGAAATCTATCAGTAAAGACCTTAAGATTTTGTTGACAACAACTTTGTCGAGTATTTTTTCACCTAGATTAAAGTACGAGTTAACTATGTCATTTAACTTGTCGGGTATTTTCTCACCTAGATTAAAGGACGAGTTAACTATGTCATTTAACTTAGCATAGAATTCATAAAAAGTTTCCTTCTCTTATATCCTAAGTCTTTCAAAGCTAGAAGTCAAAATTTGAATTTGAGACTTCCTTATTTAACGAGTACCCTCATGGGTTACTTGCAAAACATCCCAAGCTTTTTTCGAAGTGGTGCAAGTCATTATCCTATGATATTCCGACCCAGGCACACCATTAAAAATGGCGTACAGCCCTTTGTTATTCCAGCTACTCCTCTCTAGGTCATTCTTATTCCATTCCTCAAGAGGTTTGGGACTAGTGACACCATCTTTAGTCTCTGTAGGGGGACTCCAACCTGTTTCTACAGTAAGCCAAACCCTACCATCAATGGATTTTACGAAAATCATCATCTTGGATTTCTAGTAGGGATAATTTAATCCCTCAAATAGTGGGGGTCTAGTATTTGAACCGCCTTCTTTCAAGAAACCCATCTCCTGGAAGCAGGAATGCACTCAGGTGATTAAACCTAACGAGTGAACTCAGCTTTGATACCAATTGAAATTCCGCGGATACTATTTCTTAATAGAAAAATCAATTTTAATTACCTAGCCTTTACTTAGTGTTCAGTTGACAATAATAACTAATATTAAGCAATCACACAACACAAGTTTTTACGAGGAAAACCTTAACGGGTAAAAAACTTTAGGAACACTAGAAATCCCTGTGAATCAAAACACCAAGTACAAGCAAAGTGATACTACTCACAAGATGACACTTGAATCCACAAGCCCAGTAGAATCCTTATCTTAAATAAGCAACCAATGAATCCACGCTGGTCTTTACAGCATTTCCACGAACTGAATCCACAGCCTTAGCTCCACACACTGAAGTCCACGATGCCAACGAAAATCCACCGTCCCAATTCGAATCCACAAATCAAACTAAACTAGGTAGGGATGAAGTTGAAATAGCTAACCTATTATGTTCTATGCATCAAATATATGCAGAATATCCAAGGAACTATGGATGCATAGAAAACTAAGAGAAAACTAGGGTTTTAGAAAAACTGATATTCAATTCTTTCCTTGGCAACTAAAACCCTTTGAAATTCACCTTAAATAGGTGCAGAATACTTGCCTAAGTGTTTCAAAACGTTTAGAACTAAAACACTTGTAAAATACTGAAATTTAGCAATAAATTCGAGTTGGATCGATCCGACGTCAGAGACAGGATCAATCCACCCCATTCTGCCTCATGGATTGATCCGGCCTCAGAGAATGGTTGATCTAATTATACAGAAATTAATTAGGATCAATCCTAGCAAATAAGATGGAGATCCACTCATTGCAAAATCCTATATTTAATTAATTTTCACATAACAAGGAACTATAAGCATGTATGGATCATTCCTAAGTACATTGGGCAGCTTAAACCACCTATAGTCAATAAATTAACCTAGATTCTAAGTCAAACTTACCTTCCTAGGACATAAACCCTCATTTGAATGCAATTCGAGCTTGAGACATAAGAATTTGTCGATTTGATGCGATTCTCTCATTCTTGATACTGCAACTTGAGCTTTTAGGGATTATGGGCTTGAGACCAATCATAAACTCAGACTTTTAACAACCGAATTAGCCAACACCTAAACATAATAAACCTAACAATTGCAAGTAAGGAAAATGGGTGATGGGATATTTATATCTCAAGCAAAGTATGCCAAAGAACTTGTTAAGAAGTTTGCCTTAGAGAGTGCTAAGCATGCTAGGTCTCCTATGAGTACAAGTACAAAACTTTCCAAAGATGAAAGTGGAAAGGATATAGGTCACACAATGTATAGGAGTATGATTGGTAGCTTGTTGTATCTTACATCAAGTAGACCAGACATCTCTTATAGTGTTGGAGTTTATGCTAGATTTCAATCTAATCCTAAGGAGTCACATCTTTATGTTGTTAAGAGAATAATTCGTTATGTGAGTGGCACTTTAGGATATGGTATTTGGTATTCAAGGGACACTAATCTTGATCTTACTGCATATTCCGATGCCGACTGGGCTGGAAATGTACACGATCAAAAGAGTACTTCAAGAGGTTGTTTTTATGTAAGAAATTCTTTGGTGTCATGGCATAGCAAGAAACAAAACTATATTGCCTTGTTTACGGCTGAAGCTGAGTTCTTGCCTTTGGCATGTAGAATCATTCATAGAGGTTTAGAAACAGATGAAGGAATAGAATATATTGACAAAATTTAATCACAAGTTGATGACCGTGAGTTCAAACGCTAAATTTATATACCAACAGATTGCCCCACAGTGAATATGTAAGGATCATTTTATTACATTTTTTTTTTAGCTTTGATTATTGGTAATAAATCACATTACATATTTTTTGCCTTCTTTGACAGATTTGGTAAAGCTTGAGCAACTAGAGAAAATGGATGCAACAAACATCTTCATATTTAGGTTTTTGGAAAGACTTGGTTTTTAGGCTATTATTGATTGATCGGGTTTGATTAATTTTTTGCTTATTTTGTAGGGTACATTGAAGAGAAATTTAATTTCACGTTTTCATTTTTATTTTTCTTTAATGAATTACAAGGAGCTATTCTTTGAGATATACAGAACAACGGTGAATTCTAGAATTTGTTAATAGAACATTCTTCTGTTACACCATAATGAAATTCTCCTTGCTGATGTGTCATGGTGAGGTTGTTAGAGGAGAGAGGTGTTCGTTTGCTGAGATTAGCTGAATCATGTGGAGAGCAATTATCCTATGTGGTCAGTTGCACAAGATGAGCTTTGTTAACAGCCCCCCTCAAACTCATAGGTAATTCATGAACTGTGAGTTTGTCCTGAAGGTACTTGAACCATTGAACTAATAATGGTTTCGTGAAAATATCAGCAACCTGATCAATAGAGGATACATGGCGAATTTCTACAGCTTTGTTTACAACTCTTTCTCTGATAAAAGGATAATCCACCTCGATGTGCTTGGTACGAGGATGGAAAAGAGGATTAGAGGCGAGAGCAATTGCTGAAATATTGTCACACCAGATGATGGGTATAGTCGAAGAAGTGTGATGAAGTTCTCTAAGAAGAGTCTGGAGCCATGTTATTTCTGCTGCAGTATGAGCAAGAGAGCGATATTCTGCTTCAGTTAAGGAACGAGCTACTGTGGCTTGTTTCTTAGCTAACTAGGAGATAAGGTTTGTCCCAGGAAGACACAATAGCTGTTGTTGAACGACGATCTAAAGAGTCGCCAGCCCAATCAGCATCATAAAATGCTTGAAGATTAAGAGAGCTAGGAGTGAAGGTGAGGCCATAATGAAAAGTGCCCTTTATGTACCTTAAAATCCGTTTAATAGCAGAAAAATTGGCATTGTTAGGAGAATGCATGGTCTGACAAACAGAATTTACAGCAAAAGAAATTTCTGATCTTGTAATGGTAAGGTATTGAAGACCTCCAACCAAACTGCGATAAATAGTGAGATTAGAAAATGGAAGGTCATCATCTTGTTTAGGATTGGACTTGATAGAGAAATGAGAGGAGTATGGTTTGCAGTCAGACATAGAAGCTTTAGTAAGAAGATCAGTAGCATATTTTGTCTGGAAAGAAAGATACCATGGGTACTTTTGTGGATTGCAATGCCCAAGAAATAAGACAAAGGACCAAGGTCTTTGAGGGAGAAGTTTGATTTCATTTTGGCAATGAGTGAATTTATATATGTGGAGTTGGAACCAGTGACCAAGATATCATCAACATAGATGAGAAGAAGAGTGAAATCATTTTTTATTGCATGAATGAATAGAAAAGGATCAGCTTGACTTTTCTTAAAGTTAAGAGAAAGAAGAAAGAAGGAAAATGTGGAGAATCAAGCTTTTGGGGCCTGTTTGAAGCCATATAGAGCTTTATGAAGTTTGCAAACATGATTAGGAAATTTAGGGTCAGTGTAGCCAGAGGGTTGAAGCATGTATACATCTTTATTAAGTCTGCCATGGAGAAAGGCATTTGAGATATCTAACTGTCAAATGTCCCAGTTGTGATGAAGTGCCAGAGAGAGAACAATTCGAATGGTAGCTTGCTTCGCTATAGGGCTGAAAGTTTCAGAAAAATCTATGCCATATTCATGATGGTAGCCTTTAGCAACAAGACATGCTTTGTATCTAGCAATGCTACCATCAGAATTTTTCTTGATGCGATAAATCCATTTGCAGCCGATGATAGTTTGATTGAGAGGAAGTGGTACTAGAGACCAGGTGCCCTGAGTTTGTAGAGCATGAAATTCCTCAGACATGGCATCTCTCCATTCTTTATACTTTGAAGCTTCAGTATAAGAGGTTGGTTCAGGAAGGGACAAAGATGAATGGCATACGATATAAAGGGACAGAAGATGTCTGGGTTTTATAATTCCAGATTTGGAGTGAGTGGTCATTGGATGGGTAGGTTCAGGTGGGTTAAGAGATGGTGATTGTTGAAGTGGTCTTTGTGTAGTGAAGATTTCGTGAGAACTTAGTATACTTTGCGCAGTTGGGCTTTGCAGTGATGTGTCATTGGTTGTAGGAGGCTCTGGTGTACTGTTCGGTAAAGTGGAAGGAAAGGTAGGGTGAATGGAATGTTGACCAGAGTGAAAATGTGGTGGGTGGAGAGTTGTATTATGATTAGGCGAAGGTGATTGTGGCAGTAAAGTCGTCGGTGGTGAGAGAGACTAGAGATTTAAAAAAGATGATGACTGAGAAAGTTGTTGAAGGGGAAATTCGGTCTAATCAAATTGAACATGCTGAGAGGTAAAGAAGCGATGGGTGAGGGGATCAAAGCAGTGATATCCTTTTACTCCATGGGTGTATCTAATGAAAATGCAGGGAATGAAGTGGGGTTCCAGTTTGTGAGGTTGATATGGTCGAATCCATGGATAACAACGACAACCGAAGGCTCGTAGAAAGTGATAATCTGGGAGATGGTTGAAGAGTTTCTGATATGGGGTTTGATTTTGAAGGGACAAATGAGGCATTCGATTGATAAGATAAGTGGTAGTGCAGAGAGCATCTAGCCAGTACCAAGATGAGAGTCCAGACTGTAATAGTAAAGTGAGGGTGGTTTCAATGAGATGTCGATGTTTCCGTTTAGCTACCCTATTTTGGGATGAGGTGTGTGGACATGATTTCTGGTGGAGAATTCCATGTTCAACAAGAAAATTATGGAATGAAGTGCTAGTATATTCACCTCCATTGTCTATGCAAATAATTTTAATGGTTGACTGCACAGTAGTAATGGAGGTATTGAATTATTTTTCTACAAACTTCTTGAATTCAACAAATTTGAGAGAACTTCAGATTTGTATTTCATGGGATACAACTATGTAAATTTGGAAAAATCATCAATGAAAATTACATAGTATCGAAAGCCAGAGATTGAGATAATTGGGGATGGTTCCCATACATCAGAGTGAATTAATTCTAAAGGGCGGGATGCCGAGCTTTGTGAAGATGAAAATGAGAGACAATGACTTTTTGACATGCTGCATTCAACACAACAGGGAATTTTATTGCTGGAGAGAGGCAGAGAACCAGTTTTGATAATGTGATGGAGCTTCTGATGGGAGGGATGACCAAGTCTTCTATGCCAAAGAACAGCAGAGATTCGTTTACAGCTGAAGATTTGAGGAGAGCGTGAAGTCATGGTGGAGGAAAGAACTTCATAGAGACCAGAGTTACTGTAACCTTGAAGAAAAGGCTTCATCGTGGCCTTGTCCTGAACAAGAAAGGAAGAAGCATCAAAGAGAATGGAGCAGTTGTTGGGCCCGTTTGGAAACAGAAGCAGAATCAGAAGTAGAAGAGAAGAAGAATCTAGAGAAGCAGAATCAGAAGTCAGTTGCGTTTGGATACTATATTTTAAAGTGCTTTTGGCACTAGAAGTACTTTTACTGCCTGTTTGGATATTATATGAAGAAGTTGTTTTTAATTATGAATTGACACAATTACCCTTGGCAGTAAAATTAAAAATAATTTTAGTTATAATTATAAATAAATATAATATAAATAATATAAATATAGTTAATAATAAATTAATAAATAATATTTTAGTTAAAATTTAAAATATTAATATAAAAGGTAAGTGTGAAGGTTTATAAATATTAATATAAAAGTGAGTTAAGGGTGGGACATGGAAGGAATAAATTTTGTTGGAGTTAATTGTTAAAGGGCAAAATGGGTATTTCAATAATAAAATCACAAAAGCAGCTTGTGAATCACCTTGGGACCGGATTCTCCCAAAATCACTTTTTTGTGATTTTGAAGCAGCTTCAAAGTTTGCCAAAGGGGCCAAAACTGCAGAAGTGATTTGAGAAGCTGCTTTTCCAGCTTGTGATTGTCAATCTGAACGGGCACATTGTCATGAGCAAATTTGGATACAGAAATCAGATTAGAGGCTATACCAGGGACATGAAGAACATCATTGAGTTTAAAAGGTTGTGAGGGAGTGGGAAGAACATCATCAGATTAGGCTATTATTGATTGATCGAGTTTGATTAATTTTTTGCTTATTTTGTGTGGCACATTGAAATGTAAATTTAGGGGTAGCACAAATTGTAATTAAGCTTAGTAATTTCTGGCATAGCTAAAGGCATTACAGATTTTTTTTTTTTGCTTATTTTGTTGGGCACGTTGAATTGGAAATTTTGGAATAGCAAAAGTTGTAATGAAGCTTACTAAGAGCATCAGTAGCAGTCTAGCAATAGCAACAACCAAAGCTAAAAACGGCCATTTTTTTGCTAAAAATGGTCCGCAGCAGTGTAGCTAAAGCAAAATTTTTTTTTTCTCAATGAACAGTTGGGAGAAAAAATTGCCCTCTTTTTGCTACGCCCTGTTCATCAAGCTATAACCAAGGGAATGTGCAAAAACCCCTTTTGCCCTCCAAAGAAAACCATTGGAATCACATCAAAACCACTTTCTCACCAAATTTTCTCAACAACCAAACAGGACAGCATGAAGAAAAAAAAATAATTCAACACTCTAAACAAAGTTCTCACAAGATTCATGCAACAATCATCAACCAAACATATATAAGATTAAAAATAAATCAAAAAATGAACAAGAAAACCCAAAAAATCAGTGCATCGAAGCTCTTACCGTACAGACTTTCATGTTAGTCCACAGTGATCGAGCTCCGCCGGTGTTGTGCCGTCATCCATTGATGAAGCTTCGCCGGCCGGTCAACTAATTGGTGAGAAGAGAGAGAATCAGAGGATAAAGAGAGAAAAAGAGGAGAAACTTTGAGAGAAATATGAAAGAAAAAGAGGAAAAGGGCCGTTGCGAGTAGACATGGGTTATCACCATCAACCGGAGATAGCCGGACGGCGAGGTTGACCGGAGATGGTGATCGACCTTCTCACCGTCGGCCAGGCATCCCTTCGAGAAGACGGGACCGAGAGAGCTTCGTCCAAAGTGAGGGTTTCCTCATGCCTTTTTATAATTTGTTTACCAATTTTACCCTTCAAACCCCAAATCCTTTCCCAATTTTGCCCTTCCAACGGTCATATTCTTATTTTTCCAATAAATAGCCCCCTAAACTCTTTATAAAATTCACTCACATTGCACCCTTGCTCAAACCAATCTTCTCAACTTTTCAAGAGCTTAAAAAGGTTAGACTTTTAATTTGTTTTTTATTTATTTAAATAATCATCATATTTAATGTTTTATTTTCACTATATATATGCATTACAATATGGTCAATTTAATAGCACATTTTGAAAATCTGACCGTTGCAATAAGAATAACATTAGGGTTAATTGCATGTTTACTAAATATTATAGTCATCCAACGGTCAGATTCTTACATATGTCAATATGGAAAATTGTGACATTATGTGTTTTTCAAAATATCACCGATTAATATGAATTGACAAATCGTTTTCATAAACCGACCGTTGGATCACTGTGGATTTTGGTCGAAATGCAGATGAGATGTATTTCGTCGAATCTAACGGTCATTTTTGCGACATATGGTTTGCAATTGCCCCTTTTGAAGTCACCTTGCATTATGGAATTTTAATAATTTATTTCTATATAGTATTTAATTTTCATAACATTTGATATGGTTTATAAATTTTGAAAATTTAGTTAATTTTAATATCTTATATCTACTAGGCAACAAAATGTCAACATCTCAAGCACGGCCTAAGCCTAAGCGGGGAAAGTCATTCTCAACAGCAGAAGACGAGGCATTGTGCATAGCTTGGCTGGCCATAAGCCAAGATCCGGTGACCCGTTCTGGACAACCTTTGGCAAAGTTCTGGGATCGAGTTTTACAACACTTTATAGGTAAAAATGTTAACCCAGAACCACGCACTTCATGTTCAATCCAAAATCGCTGGGCTCAAATCAGGCATTTCTGTACAAAATATCATGGGTGTCTCACACAGATCCAACGCAGGCCGGCCAAAAGTGGATCCAACCTCCTTGACGAGGTGAGTTTTATATTGTTATATTTATGTCTCAATCTATTTACAAGAAACCGTAATGTAGTTCTGTTCAAACTGCGTAGGTTGTGCAAGCTAAAAAGTTGTTCAAAAATGATATTGGCAAACCTTTCCTTTTGGATCACTGTTGGGAAATTCTCAAACTCTCTAATAAGTGGATTATTCTGGATGCGCCAACTTTACCCCATAGCCCCCCCGAGTCGCTTGCTGAGGGGACTCCTCGAACGCCAATCTCTCTTGATGAGGATCAAAATCCATTCAGTAATGACAGTGTTAGCTCACCTCTGAAGAACAAAAGGCCGCTTGGACGAAAAGCAGAAAAAGAATCTTGTCGGAAAAGCAAAGCAAGTCCAGCGAATAGTAGTAGTGCATTTACAGAAACGATGCGGGACGTGATGGGCCAAAAAGAAATGCGTAGTGTTTTATTTGAAGAGGAAAAACTTGGATTAATGAAGGCAGCATCTGAAAGGGAGGTTTTGCAACTTCAATTGGCTAGGGCTGCTGAAGAAAGGATGAGGGCTACTGAAGAACGTAAGAAGGCTGCCGACGATAGGGAGCAGAGGCGTGAAGATGAGGCAATTATGAAAATTGACATTACAGGCATGTCCTCAGATTTGCAACACTATTATCAATTGCAAAAGAATGCCATTATGGCCAGAGCATTGTAGAAAGGTTGCAGCTCCAACTATTCCCCGCTCCCTGACTATTAGCTTATGTACTTTCACTCTTTCTTATTTATGCACTAGTTTGAGACTTTCTAGTACTTGTCTAATGCGGTAGTTTATAAACTTCCAGGTCTTGTGTAATGCAACTACTATATACTTTAATTTAATGCACTAGTTTTTAAATTTGTCTCTACTTTAATTAAATGAAATGCATCATCATGTAGCGACCAAAGAAAAAACATAATGCATTCTCAAATAACATAATATATAAACTTAAATATCACATTGTAATAAAGCATGCGTACAAATAATCAATCCATAAGGCCTTGTCCATGTAGCGACCAAAGATGAGCAATGATGTTGGTGCGGAGGGCATAATAGGCGTTCGAATCTCGAATCTCGCGATGTCGGGCCATGTACCTATCAAATGGTATCCCGCCATTTGAGACTTGTACCGGGGTGGACGAGTCTAGTGAGTCATATTCGTTTGTGTAATAGTCTCTGTAACCAGTAGATTGTCATCAACCCGCTCGTCTTCGACTATCATGTTGTGCAAAATAATGCATGCCTTCATGATGAAGCATAAATCTTCAGTATGCCAAAATCGCGCTGGCCCTCGAATGATTGCGAAACGTGCTTGGAGCACCCCAAATGCACGTTCGACATCTTTTCTATAACTTTCATGTTTTTCTGCAAAAAAAGCTTTTGCTGGATCTTGAGGTTGGGATATTGTTTGCACAATTGTTGCCCATTGTGGATATATTCCGTCCGCGAGATAATATCCCATATTGTAATGGGTGCCCGATATGGAATAACTTGCTGGAGGGCCACGCTCTTCTTGCAAATTCGTAAAGAGATTAGAAGCATCTAGAACGTTAATATCATTATTTGACCCTGGCATGCCAAAAAAAGCATGCCATATCCATAAGTCGTACGAGGCGACCGCTTCGAGAACGATTGTCGGTCTGTGGACATGTCCTGTATAAATACCGTGATAAGCTGTGGGACAATTTTTCCATGCCCAATGCATACAGTCCAGACTTCCCAACATTCCAGGGAAACCACGTTGATCGGCTTTGCGCAATAGCCTGGCTATGTCTGCCGCGTTAGGCGACCTGAGATATTCCTCTCCAAATACACGAACCACTCCTTTGCAAAATCGCTTCACACACTAGAGTGCTGTAGTCTCTCCAATTCGGACGTACTCATCCACTGAATCAGCGGACATACAGTATGCAAGCATACGAAGTGCGGCCGTCATCTTTTGTTCGCCAAATAAGCCTAAAGTGCCGGCAGCGTTACTTCTTTGTATGAAGTATCTGTCGTGGTGTTGGAGCGCGTGTAATATTCGATAGAACAAGGGCCGCTGCATACGGAAGCGTCTGCGAAATAAACTTTCATCGTATACTGGTGTGGACACCCCATTTTTACCAATTATTTCTACTATGTGTTCATGCAAATGATTAACTAGAATAGCTGATCATTTGGTGAGGAATTGGCCTTGTAAAGACCAAATTGCCCAAATTGCCCTTTTCTAAGGAAAAGGACAATTCATTATTTCATGTGTACATTTGGATTGGAATCAACCCATTTGTATTGCATTTGACTTTTGAGGTGTTTTAGAACATCCCTGTAAATTTTCATGGCATTCTGATGAGAGCTCGATAGGTAATTAGGGTTTTTGCGACTTGAAGGGCATTTTCGTCCTTTTTCTCGTATAATTTCCGAATGACCTCCGAATTCGAAACGGATTGTCTCATGAGATTTATATGGATGTGGGGAGTGAATTTGAAGTGTCAATCGAACCTTTGAATGGTTGGGATAGATTCTCCCAAAATCCATCCCACGGGTAAGGATGAGCTGAATTAGGGTTTTGTTCAAATCGACCGTGAATTGGTCATTTTCACCAAAATGAAAGATTTTCAAAATATATTGTCAAGTACCAATTTCATGTTAAAACCATGTTTTTAGAAGTGGTGCAAGCCTAATTGATCAATTTTACAAAACAAATAATGGTCATATAACCAATTTTGGCACAACCGGGTCAATCGGCTAGCTTTTTGCTAAAACCCTTGACCATGGTCAAGTATTTTTAACCCAAAAATATTCTAAAAATGTGGAGGATCAAAACACAGTCGTTTTGAGCCCTGAACCATCGAATTTGGATCAGATTTGACCAAAATATGGCCAAAATATGCAAACCCTAGAATTTGGGGAACAAATTTGGGAAGTCACTACGGTGACCGTCCTAGCTAGGACGGCCAACCGTCCAGCCCAGGACGGCCAGCCGTCCAGGCTAGGATGGTCACCAGCATGGTCGAGCCAATTTTGCCATTTGGAAAATTTCACATATTTTGGCCGATTTGACTTGATTTTTTGGATAAATTCGAACTTGGTTCAGCTTGCAAACCCTAGGAGGAATTGTTCTAAGCCCTAGGATCGTTTTTAGAAGATTAAATCCTAACCATTCAAGTTTTTGAACCCTAGCTCTATATATATTGCATTATGGAGTTAGAAGAGAGAGGGGAGAGAATTCTAGGGTTTTGGAGAGGAGGCTACAGATTTTCATTCTTCATTCCTACATCATTGAAGTGGAGAATTAAGGTGGCGAAGGAAGGAGAAGGCCTCGAGGCTCGGAACTTGAAGGAGGTTTGCAAAGAAGAAAGAGGATAGGCGAATTTTCCATACGAAATTTCTGTATGAGTTTACTTTGTAGGAGTTTTCTTTATGCATGTTTGAATAGGTTTCTCTCTTTCTCTTGTTTATGTTAGTATGCATGATTAGGATTAGCTTTGTTTTGATTTTGTATGAGTATGCATGATTAGGTTTAACTTTGTTGTTAATTTATGTTAGTATGCATGCCTAGGGTTCATTAGTTTTTATCATTATTCTATGTGAGTATGCATGTTAGGGTTAGTTTTCTT
>JAESVK010000153.1:1894041-1919340 GCA_017140935.1 Hamamelis virginiana | reverse complement strand
TTTTTTATTATTATTAATATAACTAATATAGATAATGCATTTATATCACTATTTTTTTGGTTGATTAGATTATTTAGGATTGTTTGCATTGAGAAATTTAAATAGCCCAAATAAATTAGAAGTCCTTTAATTAGGGCGAGGTGGGTGCCTACAAGTGAAAGCTTGGAACCTTCCCACGTCGTAACCTAGCCCCCGGATCCAACTCTGGTTTGTAGACTGTCTTTTCATTGAAAATGGAGTTTGTTTTGTTTTAAAATAAAACATTTTTATGGTTTCCTTATTCCTTAAAAATAAGGTGGCGACTCCTTTGTTTTGTTTGATTTCTAAACCCCCCTAATCACATTGCCCGGTGATGATGTGGACGACATCTAAAGCCCCGCCACGAGGCTGGTCCACAACTGGATTGTTGGTTGCTCTCTCCGTGTGTTTTTGATTGTTGGTTTCCAGTTTCAAACTCCAAAAAGGCTGCTGACCACACGCCAAGTTCTTCCTCATCCGATGACGAGGATGCAGAAAAATCTCCATTTGCAATCTGTTTGAACAATTTACTCATTGTTTGTAGAATTGAATTTGATGATATGTGGTGATAGTAAGGGAAAAGAATGTCATTTATAGACGATCAATACAGTACTTTGATGACATGCTGACATGCTTTGATGACATGCATTGATGACAGTACTTTTATGACATGATGACATGCTTTGATGACATGCATTGATGACAGTACTTTGATGACATGTTTTGATGACAGTACTTTGATGACATGCTTTGATGACAGTACTTTGATGACAGTTCATTTATGACATGGTTTGATGACAGTACTTTGATGACATATGCTAGCCAGCTTTTTCTCTTACCGAGGTTATGACATGCTTTTTACATTTCCTATATGATATGACAGATCAATACAGTACTGCATAAATTTATGTGCTTGACAGCTTTTTCTCTAACCGAGGTTATGACATGCTTTTTACATCTCCAATGTGATGTGACAGATCAATATAGTACTGCATAGATTTATGTGCTAGACAGCTTTTTCTCTTACCGAGGTTATGACATGCTTTTTACATCTCCCATATGATGTGACAGATCAATACAGTACTGCATAGATTTATGTGCTACACATCTTTTTCTCTTACCGAGGTTATGACATGCTTTTTACATCTCCCATATGATGTGACAGATCAATATAGTACTGCATAGATTTATGTGCTAGACAGCTTTTTCTCTTACCGAGGTTATGACATGCTTTTTACATCTCCCCTGTGATTTTTGAAATATTTGATATAGAGAAATGATCTCTATTGGGGTAAAGTTTGTGCGTTACAATTTGACAGTACATCCTCACTGGGATAAATGGGTGAGGTATTTTGAAAAACCGACCGTTGGATTACATAATCCTGTTACGTTTGTTGTGCCTGCCAAAAATCACAATGATCCAACGGTTGGTTTCTGAGAAAACTGACTGTGAAAAAATCGGCCAAAATTTGTGTTCATTAGAGTCTCATCTTATTTCAAAGGCAAATGCAAGAAACCAACCGTTGGATTAGTGTGATTTTTGGCAGCCATGACAAACGTAACAGGATTATGTAATCCAATGGTCGGTTTTTCAAAATACCTCACCCATTTATCCCAGTGAGGATGTACTGTCAAATTGTAACGCAAAAACTTTACCCCAATAGATCAATTCTAATTTGATATATATATTTTTCTTTTATTAATATTGAGAAGAAGTACAATATGTAAAAAAAAAAAAAATTATATACAATTTAACATTAATTTAATAATAAAATATTAATTTTAATATTTTTAATTTGATAAATTAAAAATAATAGTGGTTTGAGTAATGTAGACATAGTTATCAGAACCGGACCGGACATCGACCCGGCCAAGGCACCGGGTGGTCGGGTCACTGGTTCAACCACCGGGTCAACGGTCGGACCGGTGATATAATTAAATAATTAAAAAATATATATATTAATGAAAAAAAATAAATTCTAAGCTAACACATCTTAAACACTTTTCTAATCTAATATTATTCATTTTTAACTTTTAAATATGTATTTCTAACAAATGTAATATACATAGCCGCCACATAGCCGCCCCAAAAACTGGAGACAAAAGCAAATAACAAAAGAACAAAGAGAAACCAAAGAAATGGAGAAATCGAATGGAGTGTCGGACCGTTGAGGAAGTGAGGAAGAAATGGAGAAATCGAATGGAGGCTAGGGCTTTTTGACAAATGTGTGATGAATGACAATAATAGCCTTCCAATTATAATTGAAATTGTTTTACAAAACTGGGCATTTGGTCATTTTACACATTTTTAAAAAACCGTCCGGTTCAATAAAAACTGCCCGGGTCGTCCGGTCCACTAAAAACCGTCCGGTTCAACTAGTTTTTCATGGTTTTTTGACTTAAGTGGTCCAATTGATGACCCAGCCCGGTTATATGACCGGTTCACCGGTCGGACCGGCCGGGTCGGTCCGGTTCTGATAACTATGCATGTAGATGAATGAAGGGTATGTGATGTAATTGATAAGTACTTCATGAGGGTAAAAGTGGAAGAAAATGGTTTAGCTAAAAGTATTTAGCTACACTGCTGTGGGAAAAAAAATTTGGCTAAAAGCATAATAGCAAAAAACTACTTTTTGAAGCAAAATTTTAGCTTTGGCTATTCTGTTTTTGCTCTCCTGCTGTGGATGCTCTAATGCATGGTATGCCACAGACCACAACACATAGCTGACTCGCTAATTCAAATTGGACATAAAATACTCACAATTGATCATATTGAACATAAAATCAACCGAAAGATGAGTGTTGGAATTCAAGCAATTGCTTTCATTATATATTTATATTACAAAACAAAACACTGGAAACCTAGTTCACTCTCGGCCTCTCTCACGACGTCTCTCCTCTATTCTCTCTCACTATCTCACTCTCGGCCTCTCTCACGACTCGCGATGGCTCGGGTTTGCACTTTGTATTTCATCTTCTCCGACGAGGCGACGACAAGGTCGAGGCCTCAAGCACACTGGGGTTAACAGTTGCAAACCCCTAAGGTAAATTCATGAAGTTGTTTTTATTTTTGATTTTTTCCAATCTTCAAGAACTAGGGTTTGATTGTGTTAGAGACCTAGGGTTTGAATGTTTGATTTTGTTAGGGGTTTTTTATTTTTATTTTTTTGTTAGGGTTTGAATGTTAATCAAGTTTTAGGGTTTTTTTTTTTTCAAACAATTTTAAAATCACCATTTACAATAGTAGAATTTTGTAGTCACTGTGTGCATGTGCCCGCATATTTGTGTTGGGGTGCGTTGCAGTGATTTAGATGGGGAGGTGTGGGTTGGGTGGTAGAGACTAGAGAGATATTAGAAGTGGTGGGGGGTAGGGGAGTCATAACCATCTTATCCCTCTACTGTTCTTGAATTGCAATCCGGCTTTAGATATTCTTAAACTTTATAAAATATGTACCTTTGGATCATAAGGGTTTGTAGGAATAAATATAGTGACCTTAGTGGGTGTAGGCCACTCGATGTGGCAAATTTGATGATTGAAAGCTGGTCAAAAAGCCTTTTTGTTAGTGTAGAGATATGAAAATGGATAATTAAGTTTATTTTTCTAATAATTGTAACTTAAGGATAGTTTATATGATACTTTAGTATTGTAATCTTAAAACAAAGTTTGGGCAGTCAACCATAAAAGTTATTTATTTATTTATTTATGGTGGTTGGGGGAGGGGGGGGGGGGGGGGGTTGTTTCCTTATATTGCGTTGTGCTTGCTTGCCCAATTTTGGAAAACAGCCTAGGCACCTAGGCTTGAGTTTGATGATATTGTTGGGGATCTAGTGGAGCCTGTATGTGAGGGGTTGGAGTATGGGAGCTTGGAATGTGATTGCACAGAAATTTCCTTCGGAGATTTGAAGGCGCATGATTTTATATTTTATTTAGATGAGGATTTTTATTGGTGGATATGGAGAGGATCATTTTGGGTGGTTGACTTCCAAGGTAAATGGTGCTTTGGTAGCTTTCATTTTGCCAATATATGAAGTGAAAGCAAAGAGCTTTATGAATTGCAATGCACCAATGGACATTTGTAGTGGGGTAATTAGGAGAGCACTAGAATCAGTGAGGGGTATTCCCTAGTTCAATTTTTATGGTGAAGTGCTCATAGCTGTGACGGTTTAGGAAGAGCTTAGCTTTGAATGAGTCCTAGGCAGGAATTTTGCGGGGTGTTGGTCACATATCACCCTTGGAAGTTCACCTAAGTGAGTGTAGTAGTGGGGGTCGCTACTATAGGAGGATAGGCTACTCCCTAAAAACACTCATGAATGAAATAAGATACATGTGCATGACGTTAAAGTGCAAACTAGACTAGGACTGAATGAATTACCCATAGTGTATTTGATAAGTGATAGTATGATACAAGGACATAGTTCATTATGGCTCCTTCAAATGAAAACTTGTTGACACTAAGTGGAGGTTCAAATTTGAAAGGTACTTATACCTATTGCATGGTAAAAATGCTCATTATATATATTTTAAATTTTAAATAATGTGGGGTATTGTTAGATGTAACTTTTAAACTCAATGCATGTTAGCAGCCTAGTTAGAAACAAAGCAAATCAACGCAAAGAAGAGAGAGCCCCGGGTGCTCACTCAACACACTACAAAGCTCGCAAAAGAAGAGGAGGAGGAGGTAGAGGCAGTAGATAGAATGGCCGGAAAGGTAGGTAAGGCTCGAAAGACACACTTGCTGTCATCGACTCAGAAAACAGAAGTGCCCATTTCCTGGGGCAGGGACCTCGAATGGGTCCGCCCTGATGGCCGTGGCTTCCCCGACTGCAGGCCCGCCTGTAAGCATACCCTTCATTCATTCCTCAAAATTTTAATCTTCATCAATATCTCTCTCTATATTATATAATATATATGTTCTATTGTTGATTTTGTTTTTGTTGTTCCTTTGCAATCATTGTTATGAAAGTTTTTCTTTTTTCAATTAATCATTGGTAGATAAGGGTGTTTTTTTTTTTTTTTTGGAAATTCTTTTATTAGTCTTTTTCTTATCAGGGATTTTGAAGATTGCCGTTGTTCAATTGTTAACACATTTTCTTGCTCTGCATTTTTTTTTAAAAATTTTTATGGAAAAAAAATGTTTTTGGTATAACTTCATATATCAACGGGATATTAGTGCATGCATTGGTGTATTTTGGCTTCTGATAGTTTAACTATTATGAGAAGCTGTCTTTTTCTATTGGATTATGATTGATTGTATGCAAATTTTGAATGTACTAAGCTATATATCTGTTTGGGATAATGGACATGTCTCGATTTATTCTTAAAAAACAGTTTTCGGAAATGTGTTCGTAGAAAACAACTTGATTGTTGGGAACACGCCATTTTTCGTTGGTTTCATTTTTCTTGAACAAAATAGAAGACAGTAATTGAGAATAGAAAAGTTTTTGGAAAACAGTACTTAAAAATGTATTCAAAATGCAAATTGCTTGACTTAGAGAAGAGATATTGTTTTCGGAGTATAGAATGAACATGCCCATGTATTGTGTCTAAAATGTATTGGTTTTTTTGGCCATGTTTTGACTGGAGAGATGGACTTCTGCATTGAGGCATTTTCTTCATGTTTAGTTTAGCTTTGTAAAATCAAGAGGATAGAAGCATATGTATTGTGTATCTTATTCATTTTCTTTCTCATGGAGCCTTTTCAAGATTTGATTAAATTTTTAATGTCTGTGTTGAATATGGGATAATCTCCTATATAGAAGCACATGTTTTCGTACCTTATTCTATCATGCTTTCTTAAATATTCTCATTTTTCCAATATATTTTTGGGCATTGATGTAGATAACACCAATCAGACCATTTTTTCACTTCTTGATTTTGCAGTTTTGAGGAGCGGTGCGGTGAATGCTTCGATAGGGTCTGCTTATGTTGAATTTGGGAATACCAAAGTCATCGTGTCCGTGTGAGTATATCTTTAATATTATTAGAGGTCTTGTTTTTCTTTTTTTATCCGATTTTGGATTTTCTCTTTCTTTAACCATCTTGAATGGATTTGATCTATCATAGTTCGGATAATTTTTAATTCATATGTTAAGTGTGTTGTTTTGAGGCTTTGTTTTGTATTTCTTAATAGTATTGTTCTTAGAAACTGTTCAGCATAGTGCACATTTTTTTTTTTACTTGGATACATTCTTCTGTAACATTCTCTTAGGAAACAAATTCTGTGATATGCATATGTTAAGATGCAGAAATTAATCATGAGAATATGAGATAATGAAAATCCTCAGTTTGCATCGGGTTTTGAACAGGACATGGACAGTACTTGTAGACATACTTCTAGAATGATTTGGGATTCATCTAGCCAATCCCAAGTAGTTTTTGTTAAGGCAATGTAATGTGGAGTTTAGTTATTCTCCTGGTAAATACAAAATCATTTTCATCTTTTGTTACCTTTTTATACATGACTTTGCCTCTCTAATCTATCATAAAACCAACCTATCTTGTGATCCTGTCATCTCTCCCTTGCTTTTCGTGTGTTGTTACATTAACTCCCAGTGCCGATGAAATAAAATTATAGTTGTTTATTTATTTATTTAAATTTTACCTTGAATTTTTCCTTACAACTGCTTTTACTTGCTAGCGCCCTTGGCTTAACACTCTAGTTATGAACAGACTTAGTTTTAGGTAGGAAACCAATTTTCCAGAAACTGTTTTCACCACTAAGAGGGCATCCGACAGCTACTTCCTTTGCATGTACATTGACAACTGCAGATTTACTGGATGAGATGTATAATATAGGGATTTCTATTATGTGAAGCTTAATATGATTTTAGTTTCTTTCCCTTTTTCTTGTTTTATGCATATATTATTGTCTTCGTGGCATATTCTTAGATTTTCTTTCATACGATTTGTCGTTAGCAAGTGAACGCTTGCACTATTACCTCATGGTGTACAAATTTGTCTTTGGTCTTGTTTGGTTCAGATTTGGACCAAGAGAAAGTAAGAAAGCAATTATGGACAGTGATATAGGGCGGCTAAATTGTAACGTAAGCTATACATCCTTTGCCACCGCAGTTCGTGGACAGGTATGTGGGATAATCCCTTATATAGTTTTAATAATCCTTTTATTTATTATTTATTTATTATTTTTTTATTCTAAGATGTCATTTTTAATATTCAAAGACTTCTCTGTTTCAGGGATCAGACCACAAAGAGATTTCCTCAATGCTTCATAAAGCTTTGGAGGGAGCCATAATACTGGAGTCTTTCCCCAAGACAACTGTTGATGTTTTTGCATTGGTGTTGGAATCTGGTGGCAGTAAGTCTACAAGTTCACTTTTACTATAATCTATAATTGAGTCTATAAATTAATAATTTTCTATTCTTGGAAGTTTGGATTTCTCGCAAGAAAAAAATACAGAAGAAAATTTAAAATTCAACTTGAGAAGATCTTAATGTCATTTTTGCATGTTTAAAACCGCCCCGCCCCTTCTGTTCAAGTTTTCACTTTTCTTGTTTTTGCTTCATCATTGGAAAATGGAAATTGTTTCATTTAGTCGCATTAGTTTAGATTGTATCAATTTGCAACCTCGATATGGAGAAGTATTTCTCTCTGTCTCACCCTCACTCTCTTTAAAGAATATTGAGCGGATCTGGTCCCCCACCCCCCTCCTTTTATTTATTTGGTGGTGCAAGGATCTACAAAAGTCATGTTCAGTTTCTTGCAGTTTGTTACCTTTTACTTGTGATAATAGTATCCCTCCCATATGATTTTTTTTTAATCAAAATGGAAAGAAAATAGTCTTTATTCGAGCTCCATGCATTTCTTAAAACGACTTCTAATTTCATACCATTGTAACTCTTTTCTTTTGGCACCATAAAGGACCGTTTTAGATTTTGCCTTTAATTGGTTCAATTTCCGAAGTTTTTTACCATGTTTATTTAGTTTTATCTTGGCGGTCTCTATTTTGGATTATGAATTTTGTACTGTGCCTTGGTCCTTTATTGAATGAAAGACAAATTTACTATAAATTGAATTGATTGTGTTGAGCACCATCTTTCTATCAGACGTTTGATAGTTCATTAATCTTGTTATGAATGTTTATGAACTATACTATGTGATTGTAGGTGATCTTCCAGTTGTGATATCATGTGCTAGTCTTGCCCTGGCAGATGCAGGAATCATGATGTATGAGCTAGTAGCCTCAGTTTCTGTGGTATGCACAAATGCACAGACATATATTTCTTTCCTTGATATCTTTCTATTTGCAGAAAAACAAAACAATTAAGAACTTCAATTGCACTATGCATTCATCATTCATATACAATAGAATGGATATTTGTTGTAATTATTAATTTGTTATGAAGATGATCTTCTATTAGAAGTATCCTGGTTGACATTGCATAAACTTTTGATTTAAAAGGGAATTTGTTTAAAACAATTAAAACAAGTTTGGAATACTCAAATGTGAATGTTATTGATTGAGAAACGAGAAACAATTTTAATGTTGCATATTAGTTTCTGTATGTTTGTATTTCGAGAACTCACTATCATAGTTGCTATCATCAGCATTATTCATTATATACTTTATCCTTCTCTGTGACTAGGTTTTCAATCAAGTAGACGATGTTATAAGTAATAATAAGAATCGTTTTGAACATTCAAGAAAGAAAGATCTCTGATTTATTTTTCAAATTTGCAATTAATGTTATGCCAAACTTTTTTTTTTCTTTTTTTTTTTTTTCTGGGGGGGTTGTGTGTGTGTGTTTATTATTATTATTATTGTTGTTGTTGTTGTTGTTGTTGTTTCTGTTGTTTTTCTTATTCCTCTCTCTCTCTCTCTCTCTCTCTCTCTCTCTCTCTCTCTCTCTCTCCATGGTGATGTGGAAACACAAGCAACTAGGTGGCACTCTTGAAGAAACTGGATATATATATATATATATATATATATATATATATATATATATATATAATTTTTAATTTTTAAAATTTAATGATTTCCTAATCAAAACAAAATCTTATTTAATCTTTCAACATAATTTAGATCTTTTGAAGTTTTATATAGAACATTAAATATCATTAGTTCGTCAAAATATATGAACTTTCTAAGGAGAGAATCGATGGAATCTATTTACGCATTAAAATAACCATTCAGAGCATTCATTAGTAGTGATGGAAATGAGATTTCCGTTTAGGGTGTGTTCGTCTGCCGAGAGTTGAAACTCTCAAGAATCTCAAACTCTCAAGAATTTAGACTCCTAGAAATTAAATTCTCGAGAGTTAAAAATTTGATGTTCGGATATGCGTGAGAAATTCAAATTCATATTCATATAAGATCATCTTCCTTATTTAACTTTTTTTTTTTTTTTAAATTAAAAAATATCAATAAAAAATGAATGAAAACTACACTCGCGCATACTTATTAAAATCGTATTAATATTTTATAGGTAAAAAGATTCTTACTCCTCCCATTAACAAAATAATAATAACAATAATAATAATTAACAAATACCCAACAAATTAACAGATACACAGCAAGATGAGAGAGAGGGAGAGAGAGGAGCTTAGTAATTTCTTTGCAAAGAGATGGCAAAAGCAATTGGATGAGTGGAGTCGCAGGAACATGGCAAGGTCAGGGTTGAGTCGAATTGCAGGGATCTGCATGGGATGGAATAAGGTGGAGAAAATGGGTAATCATAGAGACACTTCTTCGTTGCCACTCTCACACAATCGAAGCTAAAAAATCGACACTCTAATTGAAACCCATGAGAGTATGATTGATTGTAAAGAAAACCCATGTTGAAATAAGCCTAATTTAAAAGATCCATGTGGGATGGTTTTACATAACAGCGTGAGGAAAGCCATGGAAGGAGACGGAGAAACCTGTGAAAGGTTAGAAATTTGGTTTGTTTTCGTTTGGGCAGAATTATGTAAGGGTGTGTGAAAGGTTGCAGAAAAAGCCATTGTTACTGCCTGGTTTGAGATGTAGAGATGCAACGTTTTACCAAAAAATTTTAATGTGAAGTGGGAGCAGGGAAGAAAATGGGTAAGGTTCACAGAGATTTGGGCATCGAAAAGACGCTCCACGCGGGATTTAATAATTCCCGTGATTTTAGATGGGAGTTCTATCTCCCACATATCGCAGGATTTGAAATCTTGCAGGAAATACAACTTCCGAGATTAAGTCGAAACGAACATCTCACATTTGATTGATTTCCGGGAATCTTTAATTCCCACCTTCATTTCCTACCAAACAAACACACCCTTAAATCTCTTAGGCAGGAAATGGTGATAAGCTTTATCTTACTGGGGGCAATTTTTTTTCTTTTTCTTTTTTTCTTTTTTTTTTCTTTTTTTAATTTTTTAAAATTAGAAATCTAGGCAAATAGTTTTTCGATTCATATTGAACTTTTCATATGAGAATTGATGTATTGTATGGGTTGGGTGTTTTAGATTTTGTTTTATTTTTCATTTTTTCATTTAGTGGTTTTTATTGTTGTAAAATTTGGTTAATGCTTTTCTTGTATGCATAATTTTCATGGGAAACTTAATATAGTTTTCCATTTTTTCCCAAACCACGCATGTTCTTTTTGGTTGCCGCTTTTCTTTCTAAATCCTTCCTTCTTTTCCTGCCTGCTCCTTTTGTTCGTGCTCTCATCGGCCCTTTTGTGCATATAACTATCTTAACTTTTTTTTAACTATCATATACATATTGAGTTGATTGCTAAGTTTAGTTGTATAATTTAATTATTTCTTTCATTTTCCTAGTCTGACTACTCTTTCATTGCCTTCATCTCGTTTGTATCTTAATGTTAGAGCATTTTGTTTATAGAAATCCTCTTAGGTCCCTAGCATAACTGATTTGAGAAGAACTCTTTCAAGTTACATACAGTTTTCATTCAATATCCCAAGTGCAGATCTTTGATTCTTGGATACATGACTTGGTTAATTGTTATAGGTTGTAACATTCAATAGCATGATGACATCATTACCAAGCAACGAGGTGTATTTTGACCAAAAGTTACTATAGCACTTTGGTTGGTTGTTGTTACTTTAAATCCAATACTGCCCTATAACTTCACTCATCGAGAACTAAAGATTAATTTAGCTGCTTTAATGACTTTTAACTTTAAAAACCTTCTATCCCCATTTGTTTTTTTTTGGTTTTTTTTTTTGTTGAACTCTCACACTTTTAAGTTTTTAATTTTTGGTGCCTAGTCTTGTCTTGGTACGAGCCTTGTCATTGATCCTGTTTCTGAAGAGGAAAGCTATCAAGATGGAGGCCTAATGATTGCTTGTATGCCTTTGCGTAATAAAGTCACTCAACTGAGTATTACAGGAGAATGGTCAACCCCAAAGATTCATGAGGTATACAATTCATGGCATTATCTCTTCATTCCATGTTGGTCTGTGAGGCACTTTCTATACTTATGGAGTTATATGTCATGCATAAGAGAATGTACTACGCAGCATAGCGTATGTGTTTTTCTGTGCATTGTCGGCTTGGTGGTCAAATTTGCATGTTTGCACATCTTTGGTTGGAAGATCATCCCTACGGCCTTTGGGCAAATTATTTTTTCATTTGAAGTTTTCTATAGTCTTGAGGAGTTCTCACACAATTACTTGTATGTCTGTTGAACTTATTTATTTGTACAGAAATCATAGTTAATAATATTTTGGGGCATGAAAAATGTGTGAGTCCAAGAGGACATTGCTTTATTATAATTATGGATAAGTTTTGGTCCGGCTTACAGAAGTTAGTAATTTTTTTTTTTTTTTTTTTTTTTATATTCAAACAGGCAATGCAGCTTTGCCTTGATGCTTGCTTAAAGCTTGGAGAGATCATGAGGTTATGTTTGAAACAAGCTGCTTCTGATTCGTGGAATTAAAAAGGAAGTACTTCTATTATTTTTCTTTCTTTGTACAAGTTACAGATTTATTATTTATTATGGTGCGACATGTAGTGAGTCCTTATCATTGGAAATGTGTATGTTGGTGATTTGGTTGTATTGATTGTTCATTTAATTTTAGGAGGTGGGATTATGATTTGGAAGCATTGGATGGAGGAGTATCGTTGTTCATATTTACTTGTAGCTGCTTTTAGACACCCAATTATAATGTTGCACAAAAATATGTATTACTTGGGTGTAGGCCTGGGATGGGAGCTACTTATAGAATTTAATATGTGGAATTCAATTCATTGACATAATGCAGGCAGTAGGCAGGGTAGATTATATATATATATAGTCCCGATCTAGTCAGCATATGCTTGCTTAAGTTATGTAAGCATGAAACCCATATATAATTGTAAGATTCATATTTTGAAAAACTAATTGTTAGATTAGATACTATACCTAATGATGTCATGCATGCCAAAACTCACGGTTATCCAACGGCAGAATTTCAAAATATAGTTATGAAATCTGTGACCGCTGAAAAGTGCCATAGTTTTTCTTAGTGACATTTCTAAGAAATCGACTGTTGGGTCACTGTGATTTTTGGTATACATGACACGCATAACTACAGTATCTAATCGATCAGTCAGTTTTTCAAAATATGCGACACATAATTATTTACAAATTTCATGCTGACTTAAGCTTATATAAGTATATGTTGACTGGATCATTTATGTGTGTGTATGTGTGTGTGTGTGTGTGTATATATATATATATATATATATTTTCTTATACGTATGTATGTACATATATAGGCTTATGTGAGTATGTGAGGACTTCTGGTTTTGATTAATGTGGGATTTCTATTTTGAAAAGTCGACCATTGGATTATATGTTATGCATGCCAAAAATCATAGTGATCCGACGATTGATTTTTAAATTACAAACTGAAAAATTTTGGCAGTTTTTACTGTTGGATACTGTCATAGTTTTTCATAGTCTGTATTTTAAAAATCGATTGTGGGATCACTATAACTTTGGTGTGCATGACATTTATAAAATGAATGTCATCCAACGGTCGGTTTTTGAAAATTCGTATCCCATAGTGGTTAAAAACCCAAGTCCTCACATAAGCTTATATGCATGCGTACTTATAAGAAAATGACTATACGCGCGCACGCACAGAGGTGCTATGGTCAGCTGCACTTGATGCATCTTGCATTAGGTGCCCTCTTGTAGAGCCACTTACATTGTAAATTTTGGAAAATTGACTGTTGGATTAGATACCCTTATAATATATGTCATGTCTGCCAAAAATTACAGTGATCTAACGGTTGGTTTCTAAGAAAACGGATTGCTAAAAAATGATAAAATTTTTAAGAACAAAAAAGTCATAGTTTTTCAAAGTTACATTTTTCAAAAATCAACCGTTGGATCACTGTGATTTTTGGCAGACATGACATACATGATAGGAGTATCTAATTCAACGGTCAATTTTTCAAAATTTTCATCGCAAATGACTCTACAAGAGGGCACCTGATGCTAGAGGTGCGCCTGCTATTAGAAGTTTTGTGTGTGTGTGTGTGTGTATAAAGTGGATCTAGTGAGCGCTTCACCTAATGAGCGCTTGGCACTAATCCACATATTGTGCCATCCGACGAGGTAAAACCACTCTGCCCGACAAACGAATTTTTTTTATATTATTATTATTATTATTATTTTGTGAAATTTGGAATGCACTAGCTGCCAAAAGGGCAAGCGGCTTGGTGTGGTTGGTTTGAATTGTTTTTCGGCCAATATGCAATTTCCATGTGGCAAAAAGACACATATTGATCCAATGGACAGTTTTTCATAGTTTTGAAAAAAAATTATGGAACATTTGATAATCTAAATTTTTTAAAAAATAAAAATTAGCTAATAAGAAATTCCCACGTGGTAGAAAGACACATATTTGATCAAACGGTTAGTTTTTTCAATATTTGAAAAAAAAAATTGTGAAAACTGTAACATTCTATTTAAAAAAATAAATAAATAAAAAAAAATAAAAAACTGACCATTAGATCAATGTGATGTTTTGGGCAATTGATACGAACATGACACCTATCTGCTATAATCGTGCTGTGTAGATCAGTCAGCTTGTGAGGAATTGGGTTGCATGATGGAGTTGTATAAAACTGCAAGAGCCTGCATGAAGGGAGGCTTATGCGGTTTTAGGACAACGAGTACGTGTCTTATATATTTCTCTAGCTGATAGAAGGGTGCAACTGTCACATTTTAAAAGTACAGGAGTCAATGTATTACAATTGAAAATACAAGGGTTCAAAGTATTTTTGACCAATAGTACAAGGGAGTAATATGTAATTTTCTCTTGATTTTAAATCGATTTTGGTTTCATGGGTATTATTATTTAGTTTTTCATAGTTTTGAAAAAAATTATGAAAAATTGTGAAACATTTGATAGTCTATTTTTTTTTTTTAAATAAAAATAAATAAAATTAAGCTAATAAGCAATTCCCATGTGGTAGAAAGACATATTGATCCAACAGTTAGTTTTTCACAGTTTTGATAAAAATTATGAAAAATTTCAAACAATTATAGTCTATTTTTTTAAAAAAAAAAAAAAAAAAAAAAAACAAAAAGAAAAAGAAAAAGAAAAATGAGACCATTTGATCAATGTGATTTTTTGGGCAATTGATACGAACTTGGCACCTGTCTGCTATAATCGTGCTGTGTATATTAGACAGCATGTGAGGAATTGGGTTGCATGATGAAGTTATATATTACTGTGAGAGAATGCACGAAGGGCGGCATATGTGATTTTAGAGCAGCGAATATATGCCTCATATATTTCTCCAGCCGTAGAACGGTGCAATTGTCATATTTTAAAAGTACAGGGGTCAATGTGTCACATTGAAGTTTTTGACTAATAGTATAGGAGAGCAATCTGTAATTTTCTTTTAATTTTAAATCAATTTTGGTTTCATGGGTATCATTATTTAGTTTTTCATAGTTTTGAAAAAAATTATGAAATATTTGATAGTCTTTTTTTTTTTTTTTTTTAAAGAAAAATTTCAGCTAATAAGCAATTCTCATGTGGTAGAAATACACATATTGATCTAACGGTTAGTTTTTCACAGTTTTAAAAAAAATTATGAAAAACTTTAAAAACCTATCAAAGTCTATTTTTCAAAAAAAAAAAAAAAAAAACACCGCTGGATCAATGTGATCTTTTTGGCAATTGATAAGAATTTGACACCTTTCTGCTATAATTGTGCTGTGTATATGAGGCAGCCTGTGAGAAATTGGGTTGCATGATGGAGTTATGTATTACTGTGAGAGCATGCACGAAAAGAGGCATATGCTATTTAGGACAACGAATATGTGCCTTATATATTTCTCCAGTTGTAGAAGGGTGCAATTGTCATATTTTAAAAGTACAGGGGTCAATGTGTCACATTGAAAATACAGGGGTTCAATGTGTTTTTGACTAATAGTATAGGGGAGCAATCTGTAATTTTCTTTTAATTTTAAATCAATTTTGGTTTCATGGGTATCATTATTTAGTTTTTCATAGTTCGGAAAAAAATTATGAAAAATTAAGAAACATTTGATAGTCTACTTTTTTTTTTTTTTTTTTAAAGAAAAAAATTAACTAATAAGCAATTCCCACGTGACAGAAAGACACATATTGATCCGATGGTTAGTTTTTCACAGTTTTGAAAGAAATTATGAATAACTTAAAAAACTATCAAAGTATATTTTTTCCAAAAAAAAAAAAAAAGAGACCATTGGATCAATTTGATCTTTTGGGCAATTGATAGGAACTTGGCACCTGTCTGCTATAATCGACCTGTGTATATCAAGCAGCCTGTAAGGAATATGATTGAATGATGAAGTTATGTATTATAGTGAGAGCATGCATGAAAGGAGGTATATACGATTTTAGGACAGCGAATATGTGCTTTATGTATTTTTCCATCTAATAGAAGGGAGCAGTTGTCATATTTTAAAAGTACAGAAGTCAATGTGTCACAGTTGAAAATACAGGGGTTCAATGTGTTTCTGACTAATAGTACAGGAGATTTGTAATTTTCTCTTAATTTTAAATCAATTTTCGTCTCATGGGTATCATTATTTGGGGTTAATCTGCCACGTGGGAATTGTTTATTGGCTAATAAACAAATCAAAACAACCATCCCAAGCTGCTAGCCTTTTTAGCAGCAGGTGTATTAGCCGAAACACAATATGTGTCTTTTTGTCATGTGGGAATTACTTATTGGCCGAAAAACAATTTAAACCAACCATGTCAATTGTCAAGCCACTAGCCTTTGAGCGGCGGGTGCATTCCAAATTTCAAAAAAAAAAAAAAAAAAAAAAAGGTATTTGTCAGGCGAGGGATTTTACCCCGTTGGATGGCACGGTATGTGGATTAGCGCCAAATGCTCATTGAGCGAGGCGCTCACTAGATCCACTATATATATATATATATATATATATATATAGCTGCATCAAGCTGTGTAATAAAAAATGGGGTTGGCGCATGTGCCCATAGTGTTCAGTTGCAAGCTGTAGGTACAAACTAGATTAGTACGTTGAAATCCATATTGTAAAGAGAAATACAATGTACTTACTATATGATATATCTAGGGCGGAGCTACGATTATATCAATGTGGGGGTAATTTCCTTTTTGCTAAATGATAACAATCTATCTCTACCTTTGCAAATGAATATTGTTGCATTTTTCATATGCTCAAATATGAAGTCACTCTTCCTTTAAAAGATAAAATATATGCCATTAAAGTATTTCCAATACATTCATATCATTTGATATGCCAATGCCAAAATTTGGGACCTTAAATGGTACCAAATGGATCAATGCCAAATTTGTCACATATGTGCTCTAACGCATTAATAATGGTATATTTTGGTATTTCCCATTTTTTGAAGGGAAAATATGATTTGGTACAAATGACAATTGTTGTTTGAGGTACCAAATTTGGCAACCCTCTATATGTCTATTGCCAAATTTTGGTACCTCAAATGATACAACTTTGGAGCAATTTATTTGGGTGCTAATGCCAAATTTTAATAATGGTAGCTCAAATGGTATACCATTAAAGATGCTTTTAGACCAACATGTCATTTGCTATGTAGGGACACTTAAAAACTCATTAATGATATCAAATTTAATCTTATAAAATTTATAATTACAAGTGTTTAACCATATTCGTGATAACCCAAAATTTTAAAATCTTTATTTAATGTATTTTAAGTGGTAACTTGGATAAATCTTATTATTCTAGGTAAATAAAAAAAAACTAATAAAAAAAAATCTTCAAAATTATAAATTCGCCATCCTATATATAAACCCCCCCTTCTCTTTTATTTTCTTCATTCTGCCTTGAAAGAGAGAGGGAGAGGCCGAGAGACAGAGAGAGAGAGCAGGAGAAAGAGGAGAGAGAAGGGAAGCACGCTAGGAGGTCGCTGGAGTTCGCCGCCGCCGTCGCGTCGCCAATGAAGGTAAGACTTGATTTCCTTTTTGTCCATTTCTCTTCTTCTTCTTTTCATTTTCTTTTATATATCTTTTGGTGGCTTTTGAAGTTGGGTTTTGTAGAGTTTTGGCGTGTGGTGTATGGGGAAGAGTTTGTAGATGTTTGTAGGTTGTGTAAATGTGGATTTTAAAGTTTGTTTGTGCTGTTTGGTTTTGGGTTGTTTAGTTTGGAAGAAAATGGGTTTATGGGTTTCTAAAGTAAAATGTTGAATCTTTATTAAGCTTTGTTGGCCATAAATGGTTTTGGGAAGTTGCTTGTGTGTAAGCATGTTGAGTTTGAGGTGTTTGTTGGGGATTTGTAGCTATTTTTGGGGTTATGCCTTGTTTTGGATTTATGTGTGTTTTATGCCTAAAACTTTGTGGATCTCACATTTTCACCATTGGATCTTAAGTTTTTTAGCGGATTTAAAGTTGTTTAAGTTTATGTTGGGTAGATCTAACTTTTGAACGGTTGGATTTTGGTATGGTGAAGTTTTGGCGAGTTTTTGGGAAAAATGTTCGAAACTGCTTGTTACTGGATATTTTCCCGTGTTCTCTATCAATAGAGGGGGGAATCTTTATTGATAGAGGTTGCCCTCTGTTCTGCAGATGGTATGGCCGAGAAGGAGTTCTATCGATAGGGTTGGTTTGTGCCTATCGATAGACCTCTCTATCGCTAGAGAGTCTATCGATAGAAGGTCTATCGATATACCCCCTTTCTACCATCTTTTGCATGTCTTACTCATTCGTTCTGTTTTTCTTTTCCTTGGGATTATATCTTGGAAGTTTTGGGCATTTGGTTAGGCGTTTTGAGGTTTTGAGTCCTTAGGGTTGCAAGTGAGCGGCTTTTGAGAAAGTAAATTGTCTTACTTTCGAGAATGTGGATTCTTTGTTCTTTCTTTGTTTGCATTATTTGTTATTTATAGATTTGGAAGGTCCTTTGGAGGACCGCTTGTATTGAGTGCATTGAGCATTGCATTTGGGAGGCTCGTGGAGCCGCAAAAGGTTGGAAACACTATGACATTGAGGTAGGAATAAATAATCTTTTACTGATGATAATGATATATCTGTTTTGCAACTGCTTTGAGAACCATATGAAATCTAAACACCTTTTGAACAATATGATCTATAATGCTTGTAAACCTTATTGTTTTACTGTTATGTTAAATAGATACATGGAATATACCTGTTTATGAACTGTGTATAATGTGTGGCATCTTTTCAACGTTATCATATGGATTTGAAGTGGAAATGCTTTACTTTTGACAAACCTTGATAAATGTGAGAATTGGATATTTTATTCCGTTGGGATTATGAATTGAGTGGATAGGCATATGACTTGACTTTTTTATGAAATGATGATTAATATGGCATTGATATTTGAGTAAACCCCATATTCTAAATGGTTTTATGTATAACAAATGCTGTTGGCTATACGTTTATGCCATTCACTATTCGTTTGGAAATGATAATGGTTTTGAGATATGTTTAATTGATGGTTGAGCTATGGCTCTGGATTATTGGATATCTGGTTACCATGCATGGCAGAGGTTTAGCTGTGACCTTGCTCCCTAATCTCCTTACGATGGACCTTGGTTATGTAACTACGATTATTACTACGCGAGGATGCAGGTGTGGTCAGAGAACACTCACAGCCTCTTTTTTCCGGTGGACATTGCATGATGATAGTTATCGTATCTTTTAGGACATGCATGTGTATATGTGTGTGTGTATATATATATATGTGTGTGTGTGTGTGTGTGTGTGTGTGTGTGTGTGTGGATCAGATTATATCATTTGGGGGTTTAGGCCCATGGTCTTACTTGATATTATAGGCGGTGTGACTACGGTCTCCGCTATCTGGATTTGGTAGCAGCCCGGTTGAGCTAAATGTTTGTTAACCTGAATTAACAGCCCTATAATATGATTCGATCCAAGAGTGGATATGCTAGGGACCCGTTGAGGTGACGCATATGTCAATCTGGCCAAAGTCCATACCGATGGCAATATGTCGAGCCTTTGTGTGGCGGTATCACCATGTTATGGATTAGGACATTATGTGGCTATTGTCCAAATGCGATGGGACATTCTGCATGCGAGGCATACACTTGGTTGCTAGTATTGTTATTGGAGAATCTGGTTTTTCACTGAAAGTCTACACATCTTTTAAACATTGATTTCTAGTTGATTTCTAAACTCGTTGAACTTTGTAAATAAATGTTTTATATAAATATCCCATGTATCATAGTATTGTTATTAATTCGTAGAGGTTATATTATTCCTACTGAGCGATTCGAGGCTCACTCCGGCTTTTTATGCGGCAGATTGCAGGTAGACTTTAGGTTTGCATTCCTGGCTCAGCTAAATCCTTCGCTAAGGGTTGTTGGTCAGATTTAAGGCTGTTTCTGCATCGGTGATTGCATGCTTATATTATATGTATTGTCAGTACTAGAATATTTAGATTATGTATTACCTGTTGAATTGCCTACTTGTCAGGGTTGTTGGCAATGTTATTTGATTTATTGAATATTTTTATATATGGCGATTATGACATATCATTTGGACATGCTATATCATTTTGTTATATGAAATTCTTGTATCTTGTGAGGAAATACAGATGAACAAGATATGTTGTACCTTCAGCTTGACATGTGTCGACCTTTTCGGAAGGATCGATACGGATGTTAGGTTGGGGCATTACAATATTTTTATCCTAAAAGAGATAGTTAGAGGAGAGAGACTCAACGACTCCATCATGTGTGACCTAAATACCTATTAAATTTAAATTTCTCTATTAATTTTAAAAAAATATATTAAAACTTAAAAAAAAAAACTAAAACTAAAATTTTAAAGTTTTTTTACAAATAACATAGGGAGGGCAATTTTAAAATATTTAAAATTTCTAAATTTTTTGAATTAACCTCGAAAGGTTTTAAATTTTGGGTGGGGTAGGTGCTCCACTGGCCCCCACTCTAAATCCACCCTGGATATACCTGGCTTTTTATTAGCTTAAAGAAATAGAATTGATGGTTATGGTTTAATATATTACAATTATGTCAAGGGTGGGGCTATTTACAGCCCACCTTTTACTGAAGGCAGCCCATTTTCTAAATACAACCCACCCATTTGTATTTGTACTAAAGGCAGCACAATAAAATTTTAATTAATATACCTATTTTACCCTTTACTAATATAACCCATTACATAACAGAAATACTATAAGCAACCCATATTACCCCCAACACCATATTACTCCAACACCAAACCTAAAACATATTACCCCCAATACTTTTGTCTTAGGTTTGTTTGTATATTATTGATAAACATTATATTTGGATTAAACATGCTTCAAATTATGAAAAGTAGGACTCTATAACCATTATGGTGTGATCGTGTTATGAAAAAAACCCATATTTCGATTGGAAAATAGAAAAAAAAAAGTGTTCGTGTTCGCATTCGGCCTGGTAAGTCCGAATGTGAAACTTTAGTATTCGATAGGCTAACATCGAATATGAAACTTTAATATTCGGTAAGATAATGCCGAATATGTAGGTTTAATATTCGGCAATTACATATTCGGCATTAGCTTACCGAATATTAAAGCTTCATATTCGATGTTGTTTTACCGAATCCTAAAGCATCACATTTGTAGGGATGTCAATGGGATGGGTTAAAAGGGTAACCCGCCCCGCCCCGCCCCTATTGGGAAGGGTTTGGGAAATAGTTTTGAAAACCCTATAGGGTTTGGGAAAAAAATTAAAAACCCTATAGGGTTTGGGACGGGAATGGGATATGGCTTCTCCAACCCGCCCCGCCCCGAATATCTATGGATATATAATTATACTAAAATCTCTTCTATTTATTTATAATATTTAGTGTTTTAAGATTTTTATCAACTCTATTTTTTTATATTCTTTTTACTAAGTTAGTGTGTATAAATATATATTTTAACTACTAATAGTTATAATTTAAGATAAAAATCAAAATTTGTTGAGATTATGGTTAGGATTCATTCCAAAATAAAATAAAATTGAAGTTTAAAAAATATTTTAATTATTTTTCAAACCCGATGGGAAAACCCGCCCCGCCCCGCATAATTCTCGCCCCGTCCCGTCCCGTTTATAGTTGGGATTGGGACGGGTTTGGGAAATGATTTTTATTCATGGGACGGGATTGGGAAAGCAAAAACCCGCCCCGCCCCGCCCCGTTGACATCCCTACACATTTGGTGTTGGCTTACCGAATACTAAAGCTTAATATTCGGACTTACCAGGCCCAATGCGAACACGAACACATTTTTTTTTTCTATTTTCTGATCGAAATATGAGTTTTTTTCGTAACACGATCACACCATAATGGTTATAGAGTCTTACTTTTCATGTTTTGAAGCATGTTTAATCCAAATATAATGTTTACCAATAATATACAAACAAACCTAAAATGAAAGCTTTGGGGTAATATGTTTTAGTTGGGGGTATTGGGGGCTAAGGCTTTTTTTGCGTTTGTCGCTGTGGTTTCCGTAGTCTTTTGTTGTCATGGCTGAAGTGGTAGTGTTTGATGGCTGTGGAAGAAGAACATGAAGAAGAAGAAGTTGTTGTTTGAAGAGCTTGGTGATTGAGAGGATTGAGAGTAATGAATTGTACTTAGACTTGGGGCATTTATGGTATATTAAAACTTTTGTTTTGTATAGTAATGGGTTGCCTAAGATTAGTGGGCTGTAGATCTATCCCGGCCTACATTCTTTTAATTCCAATCATATCCAAAAATGCTTTAATTAAAGAGTTTCACATTTCCACCAGTGAGTAATTCTTCTCTTCAGCTGCTGCCCAATCCTTAAATTCATGAATATGTACTCCTTCACTCCTTGTGTACGTTTATCGTGTGTGTATATATATATATAAGTGCTATGGTTTGGTGCACTTGATATATGTTTCTTGTATAAGGTGCCATCTTGTAGAGCCATGTTCAGTGCAAATTTTTGAAAACTGACCGTTTGATTAGATACCCCAGTCATTTATGTCATGCCTGATCACAGTGATCCAACGGTTGGATTCTGAGAAAATTGACTGTGAAAAAATGATTACATTTTAAGGAACAAAAAAGTCACAGTTTTTCAAAGTTACACTCTTCAAAAACCAATCGTTAGATCACTATGGTTTTTGACTGACACAACATACATGATAAGAGTATCTAATCCAACGGTCAATTTTTCAAAATTTTCATCGCAAGTGGCTCTACAAGAGGTCACTTGATGCAAGCATGATAATAGAAGTTCTATATATATATATATATATATATATATATATATATATATGGCTCAAAAACCCTGCTAAAATATAATAAAAAATGTTGGACAAATACCCATTTCGGCCCATTTTCATTTTCCAGCCAACTCGATCTGGGCTTAGCCTTATAACCTCCAATGGATAAGTATAAACAAGAGACCAAATTAATGTTGAAGTGAAAAAAAAGTCGGGTCTGTCTGACAATTGAGCGACCATGCAACTCAGCCAGAACATTGCCAGCTTACGTGGATTGGGACCTCATCGAGCCACTAATCACGCTTTGATCTCACTGTTCAAATAAGGTCATGACCTCCACAGCTTGCTTTCTTTAATTTGTTGTGTTGCTTAATCTCAATGACTATATTACAGAACAACTTTTATATATATATATATATATATAAGAGTAGGGACCTATTTAAATATTTATAGAAATCAAAATACAACTGCATGTCAATACATAAACTGATAAAAGACTCCAAAACATGAACTTTTAAAGATTACTAAGGGTTCGTTTGGATGAGCTGTTTCTTCATGTTTTTACTTTTAAAAGTAAATAATAATAATAATGATAAATGAATGTTTAAAGTGCAATTTTTGTAGTTGTTTTTAAAAGTTGAGGTAGCTTTTAGAGCAACTCTAATGCCTCTCCATTTGATCTATAATAGAGAGCCATATGCCAATTCCCTACACACAGTTAGCTACTTTAGCTTTGCTCCAAATGACACCCCACATGTGGGGAGCAAATTAAACTCACTCGCCAAATGATATAAATGCTTATTTTATTACTTTTTTGAACGATTAACACAACTACAGTTATTTATTTATTTATTTTTTTTAATGAAAATGGTAACTTTTTTTAAAAGAAAATCTTTTTCAAAGGCCTCATGTAATTTGTTAAATAATTTGAGCTTTAACTTGTATATGTTTGTTAAATTATTGTATTTGTATATATATAATTTCTCATCTAATTTTTTTTTTTTTTTTTTCAGGGAGGACATACACACTGTTACGAAATATAATTTCTCATCTAATCTTTTTAGGGATGACGATTCTTCGAAAACTCCTACGAAATATATAGGGAGGATATACACACTGTTAGCTAGCCTTAATTATAGTCTTAATCCAACTTTGTTGTATAGTTTTGATGGTAACAAACATTGTTTTATATTTCGAATGTGTTGTATTTTAGTGTAAAAGAAAACAATGGTGATCTACAGTGGAAGCAAGATAAACAAAATTTTTTCGTTGGACTTCATTGTATCATCCCGTTGATCATCATGTAATCATGTAAATTAATTCAAACAAAAATAATAATAAAAGCAAGAACGTACATATCATGACATACCCTAGGTTGAGTGAAGGTATGAATCAAATGAACCCTTAAATTACATTTTAATCTTTCCATCATATAATGCCCGGATCAAGTTACTTCAATATGGAAAATCGTCAAACCCTAACTTGATCACTTGTAACTATTCTCAAAATATCAACTCGAGAGGAAAACTCAATAAACTCTTTTATTAGTTTCCTAATACATTCGCCAATGATTTTATTGAGTTATATCTTCAAGAATTTCACTAAGCATTCCCTCTCCTTACTGAGAGTGATGGATTTCATATTGTACACGTACTAATATGCCTAGCCTCTAAGCATGACTACTTACTAGGGCCAATGAGCACATTTACACATACATAGCCAGGACATGTATTTAGTACTGAAAAACCCACCTTTAGATCTAGATTTACATATTAATGAACCATGATTATCAAACACATTATCATAAACACAATATATGTATGAAATGTGTAAAAACAGTGATAAAGAGCAAATCGCAAACACATGGAGGCTAAAATTTTATGTGGAAATCCTTTCGGGAAAAGCCATAGGAGAAGTCACAAGTAATCCACTATAAAAGAAGAAGTGACAGGAATTATACCATACACAAAGCACTCCAATCCCCAAGCCTAAGTGTACTAAGATCTCCCCAATCCAAACTCCATGGATCCTCCTTCTTCACAGTTTACTCTCCACCAAATCCATGGCAACATCTTGAAACTCCATTAAGACTATAAAGCTCCTTTGATCTCCAACAAAGAATCCTCACCAAAACATAAATGGGTTAAATCCCCATGGAGTAGTTCAAGTGCTGCTACGTGGAAGTGAAGTAATTTTATTGTACAATAATTCAAGGTTTTGATGCTACTCTTACATTCCATAGAAATTGAGAAAATTCTACCCCTTACAGTCTGCTTCTGGAAACCAATATTGTGTTTTACAAATTAATTTTATTCTTATTTTGGTGGTTAGTCCAATATTCTGGAAAATTCTTATTCTTGTTTTATAATTACTTCGGTCAGTTGTGAAAGATAGAACCTGAGTTTCAATTTAAATGGGACAATTACATGTGACATCTTAACGCTCTTTTAGTGCAAGCATAGCTTAATTACTTGGTTCCAGCTTCAATTGAACATTAAGCTCGATCAATCGGTCTAGCTACTAGAATTGAAGAATACATGACAATTGAGAGTTGAAATTTAACTATATATATATATATATATATATATATATATATA
>JAESVK010000153.1:1874944-1886062 GCA_017140935.1 Hamamelis virginiana | reverse complement strand
TTGTTGCTTCTAACTTGCATGTTTCTTCAACTTGGATGCTTGAAGGTTTTGATCTTCAACTTGAATGCTTGATCGTTTTAATCTTCAACTTGAATACTTGAAGCTTGATTTTCAACTTGAAGGCTTGAAGCTTGATCTTCAATTTGAAGCTTGAAGGCTTGATCTTCAGCTTGAAGATTTGATCTTTAACTTGAAGGCTTGCATTTTTTTATCTTCAACTGGAAGGCTTAAATGTTCTTCAATTTGAAGGCTTTGATCTTGAACTTGAAAGTTAATAATCTTCAGTTTGTGTCTTGGTTCGAATGGACCAGACCATGATATATATATATATATATATATATAACCTCGTTTATGTATGGACTATGTTTGTATAGATACATGAACTTTTTCTCAATAAAAATTAAAAAATACATATAAACAAAGGCATGCATTTATAAATCCCATATTATTATATATTTTATCATTAATCTCTCCCTCTCTCTTATTATTTTATTTTTGTTTTTTATTTTTTTTTAATAATGAAATATAATTATTCACCACGAAAAAATAGCAAGTCAATAGAAAAGAGGCATAAATGATGAGTTTAAGTGACAAAAGGATTACCAATCAACAAAGGACACATGTCCTAATCAGTTTTGAAGAAAGCAATATGGAAAAAAACCAGAATTTCCTAACTTTTTCTCCAAATAACCGCCAATAACTGCTATGACGATTATTTTTTGAATATTTAAACATGTTTTGGTAACTTTTTTATAAGAGAATACATAGAGTTTTGTTCTTAGTCATTTAAAAATCAATTTACAATAATTCTTCAAATCAGAAAATAGTTTTTTACAGCCAAGTGGAAGTTTCAGATTGAGTTGAAGACGGACAGTCAGAAGCTTCAAACCAATCATTAGGCAGTAAAACTGCTTCACAACAATACACATAGATTCCAAACATGATGCAAGATCACTTAACACTTGTCAACAACTCATTTGATAAGGGTTGAAGGTAGTTGCATGCTTCTCAAGTCTATAAATACAAGAAGAACTCTTCATGCAAAGGGTTCTACAACCACAAAACTCAAGTCTTTATACTTATCTCTTTTTCTTTCAATGTATCTCTTAACTTAGGATTTCTCTTCTCATCCCATATTATGTAGTATTATTCTCTCCCTCAATTCGTCTATAACTCTCTTTCCCTCATCTTTTCAATCATTTTCTTCAAAGATCTTTCTCCCCCCTTCTTTCTATCATATTCTTTTTGATTCTCTAGTATAGAATTCTTAATTCGAATTGAAGGACTTTAATAGAGTTGTTTGTTGCTGTACCAGTGATGAAGGTAATAATATAATTTTGTAGTATTTTCGAATCATTTTACTTTTTTATTTTTACTTGTTATATTTCAAGTTATTTTAATTATTTTGCCTTGTATTAATTAATGAAAGTCCTCATTATTGAGGCAAAGCCGAATTATCACAATTGCCTGATTTAAATTATTTGGTTTGTTTAACTTAGAACCAATTACAAACTTTGATAAAGTGCAAGATCAATCTTACTGGCACGCACTCACTAAAACCACACGTGTGACTTGCCATCTTGAAGATTTCTTGAGTGAACAATAATAGGAGATATCTTATTAGTCTAATAAAATATATTACCAATTCTATTAAAAAAAATTAAAATTTGTGGACATAAAAATACATTTATTTGTAGCAAATAAAGTTTAATTAGCCTTTTGCGTGGGGCGATAAAATTAAATGTTGAGCATTTTGAACCCAAAACAACAAAAACAAAAACAAGAAAACAAAAAAAACAAAAAAATTGTTGGGCACTAATGTCATTTCATCACATATAAGATTCCCCATCTATCAAAAATGGAGAACATGCACTTGAGTCTAAATACATGCCAATCGAAACAAGATTCAATAATTAATTATTAATTATGGTAAAATTTTAAATAATAAATAAATAAAATAAGTTAATGTGACATCATGCACCTTCCTAATGGAATATGAGCCTTGTACGAAATCCCATAAGAAAAAGAACCTTGGGATCAGATCCATCTTGAAATTGTCAACTACAAACACCTCTCAATCTCTACTCTTTATGATTAAAACCAACTCTACTATATATATATATATATATATTCTCTACCACCTCCCACGATAAGTTAATTAATTAGATCATTAATTAAAATTAAGAAAAGTAATAATCATTAATCATGGGAACGGATGATACGTTGATTTCTTAATTAAACAATCGAGGCTGAATACACGCTCTCAATGTATTGGCGTGTGCTCGCATATATATATATATATATATATATGATTAATAAAGGGTAAACAATGCATTTGTATATACTCTTCGATCCATGAAAAATGCAGTTGCAAGAGCTAGCCTACATTATTTTATCCTTAAATAAAAAATTAATTAAAATAATTATTTGAACGGTTCATTATAATATGTCAAGTACATAATATTGTAAATTGTAAAAGAAGAAAGGCATAGGGTCTAAATTTACTGCCTCGGACATTAGGATCGGACTTAATTAATAAAAAAAAATTATTTAAATTAATTCATTTATATGTCAATGTGAAAGCTAGGTAGGTAGGTAGGTCAACACGATCGATTTTAATCCGGCCTAACATGATGTCTAACAAGAACTTAGCCCCAATAATTAAGCCAACCTCTAAACTCATTATGGAACTCAAATTTTCAAGTCTAAATTTTGGTAATGGTCAGGGTTAATTACATAGGGATTAGCCTACCCTTGTCATCCATCACTTACTTACTGCCACTTGTTTAATTTTATTTCTTTTCAGTCATCGTGTGTGTGTGTATATATACATATATATGGGTCACGTTCCCTTACTATTTTTTTTTACCATTATTCCTTCCGTCGGTTTTCAAAACACCGGTGTCGGTTTAATATTTTGAGAAACCGACTGTTGGATTAAATACTTTTCTTATGTATATCATCTATGCCAAAAATCGCAGTGATCCGACGGTTGGTTTCTGAATTATGTCACAATAAAAAATTATTATAACTAAAAACATTACAGTTTTTTACAGTGAGATTTTTTAAAATCTTACCGTTGTATCTATGTGATTTTTGGCATGTATGACTTGTATAAGAAGAGTATCTAATCCAACAGTTGATTTCTCAAAACAGTTAACCAACATTGGTATTTTGAAAATGGATGGTAGAAATAATGGTAAAAAGAATGGTAAGGGGAACCTATCCCTATATATATATATATATATATAACAGAGGTGCTATGGTCAGGTGCCCTCTTGTAGAGCCACATTGTAAATTTTGGAAAATTGACCGTTGGATTAGATACCCCTATAATGTATGTCATGCCTACCAAAATTAATCATAGTGATCCAACGGTTGGTTTTTGATAAAACTGACTGCTAAAAAATGATAACATATTAAAGAACAAAAAAGTCATGGTTTTTCGAAGTTACATTTTTTAAAACCAACCGATGGATCACTGTGATTTTTGGCAAACATGACATACATGATATGAGTATCTAATCCAACCTCAGTTTTTTAAAATTTTCATCGCAAGTGGCTCTACAAGAGTGGATGGAGAGTAAAATCAAAAAATCACTTTTTACCCCCTGCTGCCCATCCATCTTTACTTTCCTCTCTCTCTCTCTCTCTTCCCTCCCATCACAAAACCATAACATCCCCCCTTGCTGTGCACCCTTGTCGGTTGGCCACAACGCCAGTCAAACTGACACACAACAATTCAGCTCGTTTATCTAGTTTTTGTGGAGATTGATTCATGCAGCTATCCTATGGACATGATGGTCAATTCAACAAGGCTTTATTCCAACTATTCACAGTTATCCTTTGTGGGTTGTTCCCATAATCACATGATTGTAGGCAATTTTGTTATTTTGTATGTCACTACTTAAATTATGGTTTCAATTTGATAAAATAAGAAGAAAACTATAGAACTCAATCCTACCCAATGAGGAAACTCTGACTCTGAGGTGGTTCTCCCATTTAGCGGAGCTGGTTGGAACCCTGTCGAGCTAAAGATACTTCGGTGTGGAGCCTGCGAAAAACCATCTGATGCTTAAGTTAGTAACTTGATACTCAAACTTATGAACTCATAAAAACTGGAATGAAATAGGAATTCTTAAGGAGCTTTGGAATTGCTTTTCTGTTATTACTTACTTCTCTTCGTCCCACCCTTTTATAGATAAAAAGGGGGGACTCAGTCTAGGGATGCGTGTAACCGCCCTTCCCGCCAGAGGAGGTCTCTATCGCATTAAATGCTACCTGCAGGCAGGTCAAGGGATCTGCCATCAATGCGCAGAGGTGGATAAACATTCCCTTTCTTCCCTGATGCTCACAAGAGCATCTCTACTCTTGATTAATCTCGTAACTCAGTTCCCCACCGTTAATTTTCTATCCTCAAGCTGAATTAGCTTCGGCATATATTTTCACATTTTCTGCCCATTAATGACCATTAATGGCTATCAATAGGCGTACATCAGAACATGGGCAAAGAGACGTTCTGCCCCTGCCTTGGACAAGACGTGGGTCTGCCGCCCACTTACCTGGGCCTTCCGCTGCCTACACATGGAGGCCGGCCCCACCACTCTGCGTCGGTTTGCGAGAAGCTAGTTTGAGGCCCGAATGAAATGGGATGGGAGTTGCTACGTGTAGCTCTCCAAGCAGTCTTTTTGGTAACCAGCTAAACGTGGGGATTTTGGTAGGGGTGGCAAAATGCGACACGACTCGAGAACACGACACGAACCGTACACGAAGATAGTGGGTTTGGGTTACTCCTAATCGTGTACGGGTCAGAATTGGGTCGACCCGCTTAACCCGTGTAGTTAGGCGTGTTGGTTTTGTATCAACCCGTGTAACCTGAAATTGACCCGCTGTGACTCGCCTAATATACGGGTCATATTCATGTCAACCCGACCCATATAACCCGCTTTTGACCTGTATAACTGATTTACCCATGGGAGGAAACTTTTTGGTATAAGATCTTATTGTCTTTGGTTGTGGCCTATAAGATGCCTTCTATAGACATTTATTTATACTTTTTGAGATGTGACGTCGATTTCAGGTGATCTTTGCCACTCAACTATCTCATTTTTGGGATAAACTTGTGTAATGACTCGCATTAGTCTTGTTTAAGATTCTTTTATAATCTAAAATTGCTATTATTCCTATGCTTGTGATTGAACTATTGTGTTACAAAAATCCTTCCTTAAGAACCCTCCTTAGCATTATTTTTGCCATCATATTTTTCTCAAAACTATGATACTAGTACTAATTTGAGGGGGAGCTTATGCTCTTTTCTTTGTTACCTTCTAAATTGGTGTGTTTCATTTCAAAACAAAGGATTGGTTATTTTCAAACTTCCATGCACCTTCTAAGGGGGAGATATATGATTTTTTTTGGCACCTTTTTGTTAATGCCAAAAGGGGGAGAATATATGTATAATGTTCAAAGCTAAAGCTATTTATATGCATAATGTATGTAAACTATGCAAAATGAGATGAATATGACTTTCTTGAGGTTTTGTTAACCAACATATGCATTTTGACTAAAAGGTTTTGTTGGCCCAAATATATACCTCTAGAGGGGGGGGGGTGAAGGGAGGTATTGCAAACTTTTCAAAATAATTACCAAATAAAAATTATGGTTCAATTAAATTCAGCGGAAGACAATGTTTGAATCACAATAAAACAATTGATACAATAAGTATATGAATTGAACAACAATTAATATAGCAAGTATATGAATTGAAATGCAAGAGAAAAGTTAGAGAGATTCAAACACAAGAATTAACGTGGTTCGGTCTCCGCCTACGTCCACGCCTCAAGAGCCCCATCTTGAGGATTCCACAATTCACTATGGATCACTTCTTCAAGGTGGAGAAACCTTTACAAGTTGCCTTCTTTCAAAGGTGGAAGACACTCACCCACAATCTACTTTCAAGGTGGTAGATTCTCACCTACAAGGGATTCACTCAACCCTTACAACTCACAAGATTACAAGATGAAATATGAGTACAATAAAGAAGATTCCTCAATGAGTAGAAGATGTACAATAATGAAGCTTTCATAATATCTCTCAAGGATTAAGAACTATTCAATGGCTCAAGAGAGAATAATGATTGTAAGTGATTAAATCACATAAACTGTTTTCGTGCTTTCGTTTTGCCGGGGGCTGAAGCCCTAGAACAACGACTCTTACTAAACTCACGTGATTTTCGTGATTCGTAGTGCCGGGGGCTATAAGCTCGAGAACTACGACTCTTATCAAAATAACCCCGTGAGTAACTTGTTTTACAAAATGAGAAATATTGGATGCTTTACACAAGAATGAAACCCATACCATGTTTATACTGATTTGTAAACATTGATGTAAATTGATTATTATAATGTTCCTTGTATCAATATTATTACTGTTGGTTGAGGTTGTACTCCTATTGGAAAATTTTTGCTCATGCTGTTTTATGCAGCAGATTTTCAGGTTACTGGTAGAGTTTCGGCGGTAGAGAGCTCTACGCAGGTTGCATTGGGTCTAGCAGTGTTCTGGGCGGTACTTTTTCAGTCAGTTAGGGCTGCATGATATATCTACATTTCTTTGGATTAATATTTTATCCTATATGCCAGGGTTGTTGGCATTATGTATGATACTTTTAGCACATTTGTATTTCTGTATTACTCGAACTCGGGCATGTATGCATTAAATCATATCATTTCATATTGTTATATAATATTTCTTTTATTATCCTGAGTATGGAAATGAAAATGAGCAGGACAGGTTGTATCCACTTCTTGACACGTGTCAACCTACCCGGGACTGTCGGTATAATTGTCAGGTTGGGGCGTTACAATACAGTTATATGACATAAGAAAGCTTAACAAACCCAATATTTAGACTATGATTCTGTAACAATCACTGTCTTAGTAGAACAGAGGGGCATTACAATGCCTAAACTTAAAGGCCTGCTTGACTCCTTTACTCATATGTATGGAAATAAATTATATTTATAACTTAACACATAGTTTGACATTACTGAGTTTTGATCTTCTTGACTTCTTGGGTGGATTAAACTAAATTGCAGAGAATATAAAGTTTTGAAAAAAATCGCTGTAAGTCTGCTTGTCGGGGTGAGAAGGCACCTTCATTCGCCAGCAAGGATGGGTGGTATTGTGGCCATCCGGCGAGGTTGAGGGGTAGTGGAAGATAAGCGTGTTCCATGGGATGGGAGGGAAGAGAGAGAAAGAGAGAAAAAGAGAGATGGTGTGGGTGGGGTTTAATCCTATGAGATTTTAGCAAGGGTCGCCTGCGATGGCAAGGCTAGCCGACGAGGATGTGCAGTAGGGGGATATGACGTTTTCATGATGGGTGGGAATGGAGGAGGGAAAGTGAAGATAGATGGAGAGGGGGTAAAAAGTGATGTTTTGATTTTACACTCCATCCACTATTAGCCGTTAGATTGTTTTGAATCTAATGGTCCATATTATGTGTATGTGTATGAGTCAAAATTATGTGTAAAGTGATCCTATCCTTATATATATATATATATATATATGAAAGACATAGAATTTTGATCGAGTGAGGACGTCTTTAATTAATTTATCGTTAGTCCATCCTTTTTGGCAGCTGTAGGCTAGGATAGGTATTTTAGAAAACTGATCGTTTGATTAGACAGTCTTTTTTCGAATGATATGTCTGCCAAAAATTATAGTGATCCGACAATCGATTTTCAAAATACAGTCCGTGAAACACTTTGACAGTATTTACCGTTGGATGTTGTCAAAGTTGTTGGGTCGTTGTGATTTATGGCAGACATAACTTACATATAAAGATTATCTAATTTAAGAGTCAATTTTTTAAAATACCTCTCCCAGTAAAAGTGGGCTGATAATAAGAAGCGTAAGAACGTCCTTACAAAATCGGTTTTATATCTATATATATAAATATATATATCAGAGGTGCTATGGTAAGGTGCACCTGATGCAAGATCCATCAGGTGCCCTCTTATAGAGCCAATATATATATATACAGAAATGATCCATTGGAGTCCAGACCCCATTTGGATAAATACGGTCTACTCCTCATTGGAATAATTGGGACAGTTATTTTGAAAAATCGACCGTTGAATTAGATACTCATGTTACGTATGTCATGTCTGCCAAAAATCACAGTGATCTAATGGTTGGTTTCTGAGATAACTGACTGTGAAAAAAATTGACATTTTATCGTTCTTTAAGTGTCAGACATAACCCAACAGCAGAAAGAAGTACGAAAGAAAAAGGAGAGAGAAGAAAAAAAATCAAAATTTGAATCAAATTGTATACATATCTAGAGAGAGATGACGGATCCAAGCAGAGCTCCGTCACCATTGATTCCTCTCTCTCTATCTATTTCTCTCTCACTCATTCTCTCTTAATGGGTCTCCGACACACACACACACACACACACACACACACACATATATATTCGCTTTCATCATCATTCTACAGTCGCAAACAAGAATCATAGTAGCTCATGCAGCAGCTCTGTCTTTCTCTCATTTCAATGGTGTACTACAAGAGCTCGTTTTAAACATAGCAGCTCATTCTTCATATCATCTTCAAAATCTCTTGCTCATGCACGCAACTATTACAGGCAAATCCGAACTCATCAAAGATAAGGTTGAAGCATCTCTAGTTGTACTATAGTTCCGACACACAACTACTGTAGCTCCAGCGAGATCAACAACATAATCCAGTTGATCGATCCAATGGTGATTAGTTTCAACATTTTTTTGCTGCTAATAATACCGACGCCTGACTGTTGTTGACCAATGTTCGTCGATCCACGGTCGTCCATACCTTCTACAACTCACTCTCTCTCTCTCTCATCTCTTTCATCTCAACACTGTCCAACCAAGTGACCAACACTAGTGAGCATCACAACAATTTACAAAATCAATTCAAATTTGACAAGATAAGTTATCTCCTCTTCCTCTTTCTTCTTCTTCTTCTTCTCACTATGTTAAGACAAGACTGTATTTTCACTGAGAGAGAGAAAAAAAAAACTATTTTTGTTGTGCTTAGAAAAAAAAAATACATAAAAAACTATTTTTTTACTGTATTAAAAAAAACAGTAAAATATAAAAAAAACTGAAGTTATTAGTGTTTTCACTGAGTTTTTTTAGTGTTTTCATGGTTTTTTTTTTTTTTTTTTTTTTTTTGAGTTCTCAAAGCATTTTGAGTATTTTCACTGTCTTTTAACTGTGTTGGGAGTGTTTTCACTGAGTTGTGAATGTTTTCACTATCTATTTTTTTAGTGTTTTCACTGTGTTTGGAGTGTTTTCACTGTGTTTAGGAGTGTTTTCACTGAGTTGCTGATGTGGCACAGACTAAATTGAAAGACGGTAAAGTTGCATGGAACTGGTAGCACCGCTCTCTCTCTCTCTCTCTCTCTCTATATATATGTCAATCAATATGTCATGGTTTTGTAGAGAAGGAGTCTAAGTGGAAACTGGACTTTTGATCTGAGAAGACTTCTGCCCACCAAGTGGCCTCTTAATTCTCCTCTAGTTTGTCCTTTTTTATTTCATTTGACAATATTAATTTCTGGGGGTGGAAAAAAAGTGTGCTTTGTATGTACAAAATGGTGTCAAAGCTAGATTTGACTCGGGCCATGGCTTTCCTCCACAAACTGGTCAGTTTTTTTTTTCCCACGAACAGCGACCCATCCTGACCAGATCGGAACCCTTGCCGCTACAAACTCGCCGGACTCGCCGGAGAAGAAGAGAGAAATTGGTCAGTTTTTTTAATAGATTAAAAAAATAATTGGCTTTGCTTAAACTAAGATTATGCTTTGGCTTCTTCGACGACATTTCTTTTCCTCTGATCTGTGTAGAGGTGGGTTCAAAGTTAGGGAAACCCAAATGAAAATTTTATTTCAGAAAAAGGAAAAAAAAATGATGCAAACACCATACTTGCCTTTCTTCTCCGGCGACTGTGAGCACGAGCCATGAATGGACGCGATGATTTTTTTCCAACCGAACTATACCCACTTTCCTCCTCAAATTCGTGTGTTTTTAAGTCCATTTGTTTTTCACCGTAGGATTAGCCAAATGCCAATCCAACGGATGAAATAAAGTGGGGTGATGGTAGACAAAGTCAGGATGTCCTGACTAGATCGTTTCTCTATATATATATGTGTGTGTGTGTGTGTGTGTGTGTGAGGCAATATGTCATGGTTTTGTAGAGAAGGAATCTAAGTGGAAACTGGACTTTTAATCTGAGAAGACTTCTGCCCCCCAAGTGGCCTCTTAATTCTCCTCTAGTTTGTCCTTTTTTATTTTATTTGGCAATATTAATTTCTGGGGGTGAAAAAAAAGTGTGCTTTGTATGTACAAAATGGTGTAAAAGCTAGATTTGACACGGGCCATGGCTTGCCTCCACAAAATGGTCAGTTTTTTTTTTTCCACGAACAGCGACCCATCCTGACCAGATCGGAACCCTTGCCGCTACAAACTCGCCGGACTTGCCGGAGAAGAAGAGAGAAACTGGTCAGTTTTTTTAATAGATTAAAAAAAAATTGGCTTTGCTTAAACTAAGATTATCTTTTGGCTTCTTCGACGACATTTCTTTTCCTCCGATCTGTGTCGAGGTGGGTTCAAAGTTAGGGAAATCCAAATGAAAATTTTATTTCGGAAAAAGGAAAAAAAAAATGATGCAAACACCATACTTGCCTTTCTTCTTCGGCGACTGTGAGAACAAGCCATGAATGGACGCGATGATTTTTTTCCAACTGAACTATACCCACTTTCCTCCTCAAATTCGTGTGTTTTTAAGTCCATTTGTTTTTCACCGTAGGATTAGCCAAATGCCAATCCAACAGATTAGCCAAATGCCAATCCAACGGATGAAATAAAGTGGGCTGATGGTAGACAAAGTCAGGACGTCCTGACTAGATCGTTTCTCTCTCTCTATATATATGTGTGTGTGTGTGTGTGTGTGTGTGTGTGAGGCAATATGTCATGGTTTTGTAGAGAAGGAATCTAAGTGGAAACTGGACTTTTGATCTGAGAAGACTTCTGCCCCCCAAGTGGCCTCTTAATTCTCCTCTAGTTTGTCCCTTTTTATT
>JAESVK010000153.1:1775689-1805100 GCA_017140935.1 Hamamelis virginiana | reverse complement strand
TAAGAATGTAGCGTTTTTTCTAACCGAACATTATAAGAATGTTGCATTTTTCCTAACCGAACATTATAAGTATGTCAGTTTTTCAATTTCGCTATGTTAGGTTGGTTGAAACTTAACATTCCTGTAGTTGGTAAACTCTTAACATTCCTGGAATGTTAAGTGATCATAACTTAACAAATCCGGTTTGTTGCGTTTTGACTAACTTAACATTCTAGGAATGTTAGGTGAGACAAATCGCAACAACGCGAATCTGTTAAGATATGATCAACCTAACATTCCTAAAATATTAAGTTTCAACCGACGCAACAAAACTTTAAAAAAATTTCCATTTAGTGTTGCTTTACTTGAAACGTAACATTCCTATAATGTTAGGTTGATCATAACTTAACAGAGCCAGTTTGTTGCCTTTTGACCAACCGAACATTCTAGGAATGAATAGGGCAAATTTCGAATTGGGGGGTGGGGAAATAAAATTTTGAGAATAAATTTAGAGGAGGGCTATTTTAGGGATTTCATGGGGTCTACAAGTAAAATAAGGGGGCTAAATTATAATAGGGGGTGGGCTTATAATTCAAGGATGTGTCAACATACCCTCCCAAACTTTAAATCTTGTAAAACACATTGGACTACTAGACAATTCCAATGCTGTGACAAAAATACCCCAAAGGAACCGTCACAAATTGTGTAGCACTTCCGTGGTTTTGTTATTTTCTTGGTCTTATAATTCAGATATAAACATGGTTTTGTTGTTTTCTTGGTCATATTCCTCATATATAAACGTGGAACTTAAACAACCAAACAAAAGGAATAGAGCAAAAACAGAAAACAAAGAATTGATTTCTTGCCACCTTTTTCTTTCAAATGACTAAAGAAACCATAAGCTATTCATTGTATTGAGCCCCTCTTAGAAAAACCCAAAAAAAAAAATCCCAGAATTTCCCCTACTGTGCAATTCCTCTGCAGCCTCTTACATTGCAGCCCAAAATAAAACCAATTCCTAACCTTTTCTCTCAAGCTCTAAACCTCATAAAACCCAAAGTTAAAAGCAGGCACCACACACGTCATTTGTGTTCCTGGGGCATGGATAATCTGTAATTTATTCTAATTCATTTCTTGCATACGGCAACGTAGAAACATGCCACCCACTTTCTCTTAAAACCCACTTGGCTCCTTGGATTTCCATCTCAACATCAATAAAAGTAGACGGAAAAAAAAAAAAAAAAAAAAAAACGATAAGAAAAATAAAACCCTTCCCCTCCAATCAAATTAAGAACTTCTCAAGTCAGGTAAGAGGTTTAGTAAATCAGTACTTCCCTTAAGAATCAGATGAGCGCAGTTCAGAAGAAGCGCCGCCAAAGCTCCCCACGTTTGAGTTCAGTAAGAGAGGAATCTTTCGCTGCATTCCTTGAAGAAGTTTAGAGGACGGCCTCAATTTCATGTGCTGCACAAGACAACACTATCATTAAATATTATTTTATAAGCATTATAACTACAAACCATTCACGTCCAGAACTCGATCATTTTTTGAGTTTTAATCAAGTTCTGATTGAACAAACCAAGTGGGCTAATAAGATTTTTGAAGAGTAATTACCGCCTCGCAGAAAGCTCTGATCTCTTCCTCAGTAAGGCCTTCATCCTCTCCAGCATTTTCCTCCCACCCAAGGGAACGTAAAAATGCAGCCTCTTCTTCATCTGGATAAAGAATTGACTCTGCACTTGAATTCTTCTCTCCATTGTCACAAAACTTTGGAGACCCATCACAAGCTTCACCATTGTGAGTTATATCATCCCTATTCTCAGCTGAGCAGTCCCCACCAAAAGTATCCAATAAAGGGGTATCTCTGAACAGAGTATTAACAGGAGCAGAGGCAACTTCTGTGATCAATTCATTGGACTTATCTGAGACAGGTGGTGACAGAGCAGGGCCACGATCTGGGACAGCAGAAAGAGGGTTTGTCGAAGATTTCTTCCTCATAAGATTGAAAAAATCATTCCGGCTCTGGGCTTGAGATGTGGGTCTCCTCTCCACAGTTGCCAGGGCAGCAGGTGGCTTGCGCTCTGCACCAGCAAGGTCTGGGGTGTTGTTTGGGCTCCACAAGGGAGCAGATCCAGCAGCCAGTGGAGCAACATTGAGTGGGTTATTCACTGCCTTGCTGCCATTTGTAGGGCTCAAACTATCCTTTGCAGTTGGAGAGACACCATTCCTCTCCCGTGAAGGCTTGAGTACATGAAGCTTCCCCACATTAGATGTCTTTGAAACATCAGATCTCATAGGCCCACCACGCAGAGTGTGATTGACAGGATGTGAAGATAAGATCTGATGCTGCTGCTGCCCAATCTTGGGTTTTGGTTTCTCAGAAGGACTGAGAACCTAAAATGAAAATTAAAAAATAATGAGCCATAATTATGCAAACACAATTGGTTTATACACAGGATCAACAGTCAACAGCAAATACATTTTACTGAAGTCAATCCCAGAGGGTTGATGTTCTGACAGTTTCAGTTCCACTTTACAAAAATCAACAAAGAATCAGCATAAACTGCATTAAACTAAGAGAAAATAGTTCAAAAAAGATGCACCTCATTTAAATATCCCAGCTAATTTAGAATATTTAACATTGGATTGCTAATGGGAACATAGGGGGAGATACTCCAGAAGAAGAGCTTCCATGCCAACTATCACGGCATACCAAGACCACTTCTGTTGAATTCTTGGATCTTTGTAGCTTGTTCATTTCAACAAGAAGAATTTTTTTTCCTATTGGAACCAAGTGTATTTATTTTTACAGTAGTAGCATACATCATAGATACTCATCTCTTATGTGATTCTCCATAATCCCTTTCTTTACAACACCCTCAACAATGTCTTTACTTGAGCTCAAGATAAAATTGAATGCTTGTAATATACTATATTACTTCTGCAGAGAAAAATGTAAGTGCTCATGGAGCAATAATACCTAAATTAAAGTGCTTCCACAAGATAACTTACTACAATGGAAAAAATTTAAATGGCAAAGGTTCAGAACGGAGATGATTCAACTGTAACTAATGCACAGATATCTATGTTCTCTACAAAGAAGAAAATGAGCTGAACATGAACCAGATAAATATGACATGCTCCACTTTAGTTTTGATTAATTCTTCACTCACATGCCTATGAAAGTTACATTTCAGATACTCATGTTAATTCTACAATCATATGCATGACATATTTCAGATACCAAGAATGTATAACTTTGGAAGATATGCAGGACATGCAGCCAATCAGTTAAGCCTTGACCAACCAGTTAACAAATTCTTGTTTAGAGGTTAAAATAAGATTTGATTACCCTATTAGGGCACTAATAGGAGGCATACAATCAAATCTTGTGTCTGGACAAGTATGGTTTAAAGTAAAACCAAATTACTTTATTTCTGTTAAAGATCCAAATTCCTGCTTCAAATCTAAATTCTTGTTTAGAGCTGATCCAAACTATACGAGGGTAATCAAATCTTCAAGTGCATGCACTTATCATCACAAACGAGGGTAAAAATTAAAAATAGTCATTTCATTAATTTCAAGAAAATGATCTTATAACCCTAATTATGGTGATGATTTTAACTTTTTTGAATGGCCCCACCATTCAAGATGATGAATTTGTGTACCTTCGATACCTTGCAAATTGCAATGGATCCATTTGAACAACTGAATGAGGTATAAGTGCATTGACATCAATGAATGTCATGCTTACCACAAACATAATGCATAAGTGGGGATTTTCACCCATATTGGTGATGAAGAGTAACAAAGATGTGCTCTATACAGACTAATAACACCTCTTTGACATACACCATCAAAGCATCACCTAATTTGGATAGAGATCAACTTTGTGCTGCCAAAAAAATTTTTGGTGTTGAGGTCTTCTCATGCCTTTATACTTTGTATAGTAATATTTTGGATGACCAAAACAAGTTGTTGATAACTATTTTAAATGTTAATGCAACATCATGTCTGTCAGCACATATAGATAGTTAACATTAGTATTTATTTTTCTCTTCGTCAAGAGGATGGATTGAACCCACTCCATAGTGATCTATATACCTTCCAAGCAAGACATGCATGGTAGAGTTAGTACTTGGCTTACATAGGTCTTTTCAATGATTTTTTTTATATGAAAAAATAAATAAATAAAAATAAAAATTTGACATTTTGGTTTTACAATGTATTCTCACTGCCTAAGTTTCCAAACTTTGTATGGAAAAAAAAAAATGACATTTTGGTTTTACAATGTACTCTCACTGCCTAAGTTTCCAAAATTACACGTACAAGTTTTCCCTAATATTTTTAACTTATCCATGTGTAAAAACACTTCTAAAATTTTCACTTCTTTACGATGTTAACCACACAACATATATCCATATTTCATATTTCAATGATTTAAAATTCGGGTAAATTACATTGACCTGCACAGGTTGTTTGAGAATTACATAGACCAACCCTGCCCCCCCAACCCTGTGTGTTACAAAATTACACTAACTACCCTGCCGAAGATAGGGAACGTTAATTAAAAATGATAAAACTAAATTGTTGCCATTAACTATTTAGGTTAATTTTAAATAGAAAGAAAGACGAGATGCCATCATCTTCATCACCATAGATCCCTATCCGTCTTCATCAGCCTACAAGTTCCCATCACCACCACCCACCTCTGCAATTCAAACCACCCATCACCATCAACCTTTTCACAATTCAAAATAATAAAAAAATTTCGAAAACCAAATGATTCTGAAATCGAGACGCAAACCAACACTCAAAACCTATACCAAAGTCCATGCAATTTAGACCACCACCCACCCATCTAACACCCCTTTTCAAAACCTTAACTCTTAACCTCTCCCTTTGTGTCCTCTTCTTCCACCAAATGAACTATTCATTGGGAGTTGGGAGCTAGGAGCAAGGGGCTATGAAACCTCTTTCAAGGTCACCATCAGCAATCCATGTGAATTGTGGTAGAGGAATTACACTATAAACAACCCATGTTTAGGTACAATACTGAAGATAATCTATGGGTGAAACTCTTAAAGAAAGTATGTGATGGGGTTTGGAATTTCCATGCTGGCATTTTTGTCGCCTCGTGGGTTAGAACCATTGACTTTATAATCCACCAAGAAGATCAATTTGATCAAAACCACAATGAATCTTTCAATAATCTGACTTGAATTACAACATTGTTGATCAAATTAAACACAAAAAGATCAACAAATTTAGGAGAGAGAGTTTGTCTGAGAATTGATCCAAAAGAACGATCGATTAGTGAGAGAATGAGAGGAGAGGAGTAACCAAGTAAAGGAAGTAACAATGGTGATTGAGATTGAGGCATGGTTCAAAGTCGCGGTCGTGGACGTCGTCGCGGTAGAGGACATCTCGTCGCGTCTCGAGTGAGATGTAACTTTAGACATGAAACAATGCTTAAAAAAATAAATAAATAAATCAGGCAATTACATTGGGACCATCAAATAAGCAAAATGAATGACTTAGAATGGATAATAATAATAATAATAATAATAATAATAATAATAATAATAATAATAAGAAAAGGCGCCAGCGCTATCTCACAAGGTCTAATTTTATACCATAAGGTCCCTAATTTTTCAAATTCCTTAGCCTATTTGCTATGTTAAAAATACCTTTGGACCTAATGATATAAAATGTTTATGTTAGGAACTTGTGGACCCAATACTATTAATTTTATACTATAAGATCCCTTAGATTTTGATATTTCTTTGCCTAGTTGTTATATTAAAAAGATCTTTGAATCTAATGGTATAAAATATTTATGTGAGGGTCCCTAATATTAGGGACATAAGGGGTATAATCGTTAATAATAAAAAAAAGATATATAATTGTTTTTAATATAATAATTATATAAAAGGTAGTAGTGTTGGGAAGTTTTCATAAATAAAATAAGTAGATATCATAAATGTCGTGTCTTTTTAATAATTAGTATAAAAAAGGGTTAAATTGGTAAATTAAAAGTTACGACTTTATAGTTAACAAATCTTAAAGAGTGCATTCCAGAAGGTTCTTCTCTCTTTTACAGCTAGCTTGTAGGTATAATTAGACCCCATTTTCAAAACGAGAAAAAAAAAATAAAAAAAAAAAAAAATAAATAACTTCTCAACCCGAAAGATAAGGGAGAGAGGAGAGAGGAGAGAGGAGAGAGAAGAAATAAGAGAAAAGAGAGAAGACGGGGTTGGCACTGCACTAACCCGGCAACCGCAACAATGCCCCAGCAACGCCATGGTAGCACCCAAATCTCAATTCCTCTTGATGTAAAAAGAAAGAGAGAGGAGAAAGATCCTCTATCCTGAAGGGAGTTGCTGCAGCTTGTTATCTACTTCCTTTCTTTTTCTTTTTTTTATTTTATTGATTCATGTGTACTGCTGGGTTTCTTCTTTTCTTTTTTTCCTGGGTTCTATGGGTTGCTGACTGCTAGCTTGTTGCATTGTTGTTCTTCTCCTGCATTTATCTCTTTTTTTCTTTTTTTTGTCTCTAAGTCGTGGGCTATTGTATCGGTTATATTTGCAAAGACGAGATCTCAGCATCCCGTCTCGTCTCAGCCAAGATGACCGATTCTTCGCCTCTCGCAGAGTTTTTTGACTTGCTGCGATTTCTCATCCAGGAGGCCACCGATACCTAGTTCACTCATCCAAGTCAACTTGGTATCAAGCGATACTTTGAACCATGGATTGAGGTAAGAGATTAAAGAATTCAAATTGTGGGTCAATAATAACAAGGGTTAGTGGTCGTTTTGGTTGTAGGAAATGATGGGTGGTGGTGACAAAGGGGGTAGCTAATAAAGATCGTGGGTGGTGACGATCAATTGATATCAAGTAGGTGTATCAATAGCGAGACATAAAGCCAAGATAGCAAGTCATTGATTAGTGTAGATGCAAGTTGAAGCATCTGTTCTTGACTTGACTGAAAAGCCATCGACATACCGGTTGGGCAATGATGATCAATGTGTCAAAGGTTGTGATGATAGTGCTAGTATTGGTGGTGGCGATGGAGGGGCAAGTGGTGGTTTTGAGCCTTTTGAGGTGATGATGATGACGATAACGATGGATATGGTGGTGGAAATGGTGATGGGTGGTGTTGTTTGATGGTAGAGACATCCAATGGTAATATGGCAAGATGAGCTAATGTGAAAGGATGAGAGTCTTATTTTTCAGTTTCAATTATTTTCTATTTAATTTAATTTGCATTAAGCAAGGGGAGGCTATGTTACTAATAATAATAAGTAAAAGGGTGCGGTGTAATTTTAAAAAGAAGAGAGGATGAATTTAAGTTCCATGTGGTGGACTGACATAAAGTTTGTTCTCCGAGTGAGGTTGGGGGGGTTGGGTATTAGGCATCTCACTTTAGTTAACAAAGCATTATTGGGGAAATGGTTGTAGAGATTTGCAAAGGAAAGAGAGTCCTTGCCAATAAAGGTGATTAAGTGGACATATGGGAGTGCTGAAGGGGATTGGTGGACTACAGAGGTTCGATCTAGTCATGGGGTGAGTTTGTGGAAATCTTTCATTGGAAAATTTAGTTTTTTAAGTCAAAAGTAAGGTAAGGTGGGAGATGGAGCTAGGATTCGTTTTGGGGAGGATGAGCGGTGTGGGGAGACGTCATTAAGAGTGGAGTTTCTTCATTTGTTCCATATGCAAAGCATATAGATGCACCGCTGGTTGATTGTGTTGATTGGGTGGGGGAGGTGTCGCCTTGAAATGTCCCTTTTACTAGGAATTTCCAGGACTGTGAACTTGAGAGTATGATGGTCTTCCTTAATAGGCTTTATAATGTACAGGTGGACAGGATGAATGGGGATTGTATTGTTTCATAAGATGACCATATTAGAAGATTATTAGTTAAGTCCTACATCAATGGGTTGTTGGATGTTGTAGGGAGGCCATCTCCTATTATAGATTATGGTTGTCAGACTGTGGACAGTTTTATAAAGAGGAATTTCATTATGCAAAATCAATGTATTGTGTGAAAGAAAGTAGCTGAATTGGTGGACGATCTATTTCTACATTGTTGGGTTGCAAAGGATTTGTGGATTTACAGTTTGTAGACTCCTTGGTTTGTGTTGGGTTGATGCAAGACTTGGCTTTTCATTTAGTGGAATGCCAGTGGTGTAGAAGTTTTAATAAAGATGCCATGTTGGTGTGGATAATGGCACCACATGTTCTTTTGTGGACTATTTGGAAGGAAAGAAACTGCAAAAAATGTTACAGAGTTGAGTTACCTTTGGATAAACTTAAAAGGATCTGGCTGGTTTTGGGGACCGGATGGCTTTACAGAGTTTTGTTCAATCCCTTTTTTGTTTTCATTTTTTTTTTTTTTTTTTTTTTTTTTCTGGCCATTTGCCTTGTATTCCTACCGTGCATAAGGGCATTTTTCGCCTTTCTTCTTTTTCGAGTAATACATATACCTTTTACTTGATTAAAAACACAAACCAGTAGAGGGATGTCCATGTCATTGTCAAATAATCCAAGGGAGGTCAGCGTACATATTAGTATATTACCCTTCAGAATATCCCACAATGGACATTGTCTGATAAGCTATGGGATTTAGTGTAGATATTACCCTTTAGGATATCCCACTAATAACGTTATCGCATTTTGAAATGGAAACTTCATGATGTGCATTGTGCAACCCTAGTCTAAGGTAACCCTAGTATTGCAAATCACACGCATACTAGCGTCATAAGGTAACCCTAGTCTAAATAAATACTTCAATATACTAAAGGTCTAAAGCAGAACCCAACTTCTGGAATCAATAATTAAAATAACTTACAACTCTGTAACATGAAAGTACAACTAAAGGGAGGGTACATTCAATTAGTGGTATGCAGTATCCATTGAACCAAGGGTTGAATCACAGTATAAATTTGAGACCATAAAAAAGCTAATGCATGAAAGTAAATTCACAAGTTTGGCATGCTAAATGCAACATCCTTCAAAAAAACTTACAAAAACCCAACCTTTTTACATGCTCATTACAGTATTGAAACAGGAAACAAAAGTAACAATACTAAGAGAATCAAATAAAAGTATTAAAAAAAAGTCAGTCAACCTCCTTCCATGCATTAATGTCACTGACTTAATTGATCTCCAAAAATGTTTTAAAAATCCTGCTAAAAATCACACAAAAAAAGTACATAAAATTTAGACAATAATAATAATTAATAAGCTCTCCTCATTTAAGCATTATCTTGATCAGCATGAAAGACAAAGATGAGGGGCATTTCGTTCTGATCCCAAACACATGAAGAGTAAGCATCAAACAGAGACGCTTATTGGCAAAACTTCCCAACCCAATAATTCATAAATATTTTTATGAATATGAGAATTGGTCAGATAATTACAAAGTATGGGGCATGTGGATCCCCTTTGTTTACACTTGATACAATTGCTCGATGATTCAAAAAATTATTAAAAGTTCAGGAAGTTATTGGGAAAAAATATTAGGGGTGTGAGGCATCCCCTCATATGTACTACACTAAATGGGGCATAAATACCCAGAGATTAGGACCCAGGGAATTTAGTCCAAGCCAACTCTCAAGTCATAAGTGCATAACCACATAAGCATCATATGTCTATTTAACATGTGATCTCTATAATTATCTATGCCTTTAAAAATGAGTCATTGACTACACTCATGATGTAGAATTTACAATTGCTCTCAACTTCCTTGTTCGTACGCCGAATAAGAAGATAACATATTCAGTTGACCAATACATTATCTTATAATATAAACCCCAGTCATTACGTCTGACAATTATGTAGAATTAAAGGACCATAATTATTGTACTCCAACAACCAACAAGAACAAGAATAAGGTACCCTCTAGTTGATAATGATTAGAATCTTTGCCTCTAAATTCATCATGAAATGGCCCAAAGCCCGCCCCAAACAATTCCAAGACAACGCAAATCACATTTAAATCCAACAACTAAAAATCCTCCATTGAGATATTTTCGATACTAACAATAGATGCCAACTTGCCAAAAGGATTAAAGAGAACTTAAAAAAGCATAATCAATAATCCTTAAAGCATTAAATGAACTACATAGGAAATTATGGGATATCAGGCTCCAAACAACAATTTATTACATGGTAGACAACAATAAATGCCAAAGAAGGAGAGTGACAGCTGTTACCAAGGCTTTAGGCATGGATGGTGTCACTGGAATTAATCGCCTAGATTGTATAATAGCCAGCTCTTCAAGCCTTTGAGTTCCAACAGATGACTGCAATAAAATAAAAAATAAAAAAATAAAAACAGATAGCACCATATAAATATGAAGAAATTTTCTAACATATAAAACAGCAACCTTACCTGGGGAGCAGTACGAGCACGAGAAGGGCCCTGAACCAATGTTTCAGCCATATTGAGGATAGACGTTGTGCTTGGAGAGACAGAAGATGAACTTGCAGGAACAGTTGAGACACCTGTGCTATTGTTTCCAATAATCACAGGCACCTCTGCCAGAGCCGAGGTCCTGCCTGGGCCGCCAATAACTGCAGAAGTACCAAATGGCAAGCTCTGGATGGCAGTACCCAAGCCAGGAGACAAGACTCCTACTTCAGGAGCTCCTTGTGTTTCTTCAGCTCCAAGCGAGGGAAAATCCCTCTCAAACGCAGCCTCTTGCACAACACTTGCAACACTGCCCCCACCAAGCACACCGTTGCCATTACTGTGGTTGCTTTTGCTTGTACTGTTCGAGTCGGCCACCACTTTTCTAGGCCACACCTCACCCCGTTTCCCAGTAATCATCGACTGCGAACGCATCAACATACCCTTCTCAAACCTACTCTGCAGAATGTTCCCTGAAGGATCAGAATAGTCCCGATGCCTGTGGTCACCCAAAACTGACTTGTCTTTATCCCAGTAGTCATACATGTCCTCCCAGTCCCTATTACGGTGACTTCTACCAGAACTACTGTAAGACCGCGAGTGAGTAGAACCATTACTACTAGAACTCCGGCGAAAATTGGAGGAAGTGCTTCGATCTGAAACAAATAAATGACCTATATATCATTATCAATGACGCTAACAGATGATTTATTTCTTGCAGGCTTTGAAACAGTATGATCGTCTACACCAATAGAAACATCATAATTGTACTTGATTAACCACACAATTTGCTTGGGAGAAAATGAAGGAAAAGAAAAGAAATCAAAAGATTGAGTTTTAAACTTTTCAAAATTTAGGATTAGATGAAACAAACTAAAGGAACTCCACTCAAGCAAGCTTAATGCCACCACTAGGCTAACTTCAAATTAAATTTAAAATATCTTTTAATTTTAGTTTTGCATTTTTCGGAAACAAAAACATCAGAAAATAATCAAACTTGAAACAATGTTTCCTCCTCTCTTCCTTCAAGTTCCCAGCAATCATACGGAAAGCTAAAGCTAAAAAACTTATATTTAGAAACAGAGATTCATCAATACCAAGTAGAATCAAGATTACCTGAGTGCAAACTAGGTGAGAAGTGGTGGTTTGCAGTGCCACCACCACTTACATTTCCACTGCTTTTCAACCACTCCGGAATTAACGCGGGCTCACTTCTTTCCATAACTATTACCAAACATGATCAAATAAAAGGGAAAAAAATTCCCAATTCGTCTTTCTCCTTTAACTTCTCAATTCCCCCACAAAATTGTTGTCTTCCTTCACAAAATTAATCCAATTTTACTTTAATTTCACTTCTTACTCGGACCCTTAAAAAAATACAAGTCACAATTATTGTCAGTCAAAATTTCCAAACCCTAAGCCTCCAAAACCCACTTTCCAAAAAAAATAATTCGAACTATCCTGTACACTGAACTGGGGTTGTTGCTTTGCTTTCTCTGTACACTATATACTATTAAAGTCGCCAAAGACTTGAGTCAAGAAAAACTTCAATCAATCAATACAAACGAACATGTATGCTCTTTAAGCAATCTGTAATAAGGGCTTCTGTTAAAAAGGACTTCTGTTACCAAGGACTTCTAGATGCCTCCATTTCAAGAACAAGCTTAGAAGACCCTCATCTCTATAACAAAAATGAAAACCATGCCTATCCTTTGAATAAGGATGAAGAAAATAAGGCTGTTATTGAATTAGAATTCAAACCCATTGCAGGAATTGCAGTGGAAATCAAACCCTAGAATTGTAAACCATCAAACTTCACAAAACTTAGGGTTTGAAGAGAGCAAAGCAGGAGAAATGATCAAATATAAATTAGAAAGATTAAACTGACCGACCAGGAACCGTCGGATTAATCAATGAAGAGATCAAACTGGGGGAATGGGAAACCCCAAATCATCCGGCTCTCAACAGCTGGTGTTCTCAATGCTAAGCAGTGCAATTCAGCGAATCCAAATGAGAGAAGTATAGAGAGAGAAGACGAATAGGTGAGAGAGACAGAGAGAGAGAGTTCGCAGACTTGTGTAAAAGCCTTGAGAGTATATTATTGTGAGTTTTAGAGAGAGAAACACACAACAGGAAGGCACCCGCTTTGATTGCGCCGGATACAGGAAAAAGATTTAGAGAGAGAGAGAGAGGAGAAGCGTTGTGTTTTTAGGGAAGTTTTTGCTGAGACAAATATTGTCTCCTGTTTGTTTTGGGTTCTTGCTAGTAGTTTGAGTCTAGGAGGAGAAAACTATATCTTGTTTATATTTCTTTTGTTTTTTATTTTGAAAATCCCTAATACTCAACCACCTTGCCCAGTTGCCCTTGCGCTCGCTCGCCCTCGCCCTCGCCTTTTCATGATGGTCTATTTATGGTATAATATAATATAATATAATAACAATCAGCTTGATTACATACAAGAGATTAGCTCTATAATCAGAGCATCTCCAATGCAAAAGTCAAATTTGGCATCCCAAAAAGCACTAGCTGATGTCAAATTCTAAGCCCATTTGGCACTTTGGGATGCCAATTTTTTAGCATTCCTTGATGCCAAAAAGCCAAATTTGACATCTCAAAGTGCCAAATGGGCTTAGAATTTGGCATCAGCTAGTGCTTTTTGGGATGCCAAATTTGGCTTTTGCATTGGAGATGCTCTCATGACATCACAACAAGAGTTCCAAAATATTTTTAGGTTAATTAACTCTAAATCCTCCATGTATGTTTCATCCAAAACTAAGCCTAGATAAACTTTCATCAACCCCTAAAGTCTTTGAATTTTAAATGTTTATTAGATAGGGAGGGGCTATATACAGCCTACCTTTTTACTAAACGTAGCCCATTTAAAATTTTAATTGGTCCATTTTATCCTTTTCTATCTACAACCCACTAATGCTTTAGGCAACCCACTAATATAAAAAACATAATTTTTTAAATACCCTAAATGCCCAATTCTAAATACAAGACAGGTTTCTATTTGCAACTCATTTAACCATTAATTGAAATAAAACAAAGAAAAATTTGAAATCAGCTTTTACCTTTTTCGGCAAGCCAAACCCGAGAATAAGGGTTTCACGCAGCAGCAACAACATCACCATCTTATTCTTCTTCATCATCTCACCTTCGACAAACCAGCAACATCACCTTCATCTTCATCTTCGGCAAGCCAAAGAGCAGCACGATCACGATCACTCCACCAGCACGAGCAACAACAATCGTCATCATCGGCAAGCCAAACCAACACGAGCACGAGCAATCCACCATCCACGAGCAGCCATCATTTTCTTCGTCATCGTCTTTGCACTACCTTTGGTATGTTTTTGTTTTTGTATTGTGATTCTTCTTTAAATTGTTGAATGTTAAATGTGTTTGAATGTTAAATGTTAAATATAATGTGATTCTTTTTAATGTGATTGTTCTTCATCCTTGTAACGTGATTCTTCTTCATCTCCACCATCGACAAGTGTTTGAACGTTCAATGTGTTGGTTCAAAACGTTATTTAAGTTTTGAGTTCTTCTTATTCGGCCTGTAAATGCCGAATATTACAAATCACATTCGTCTCTATAGTGCCGAATGTAGTATGTTGTATTCGGTATTTAATGGCCAAATAAATGGGTAGAAAGCTGAAACTTGTTTATCTGCTACTTCATTGTGTCATATGCATGTATATAATATTGTCAATTTGATCAATTGCTGAGATGGTGAAATAGGAAGAAGCAAAATATTACTTTAATTTGAATTAAAAAGAGAATCCCAAAGCCTCTTCAGAGATATAACAATTATAATAATTAAACACTGATTAAGAAAAAGGTAAAGAGACCTCTTTCTTCCGAATGAGGGGATAAAAAAAAGAAAAGAAAAATAGGAGCTAGATTGTTTGTCACCATGAACAGGTTCACAATTTGAACCCCGAACTGTATTAGCTTAATAATTTTTCTTTTGTCAGTTGGTGTCGTACTTTTAGAACCACAAAAACCAGAATGCTTGCATGGACTTAGTGAACTAGTCCCATGGTAGTTCGGTACTCTCACCATAATTGATGGTTAGATCGAGGAGAGAGAAATATCTTAGACAAGTTAAGACCAAAAAGAAGATTGGGATCGAAACAGAGTGCACTGATTATGTACTTGGGATTGAAATCTAAACATGGTGAAAGCCAATGGGTGACTCTTTGATAAAAGAAAAACTGATTGGGCATTTTGCACTTTACAAAATGTTATCTGACCTAGCTAGCTATCCATGAGTGAGAAATAATGCCAAATGTGTATTTTGAACAGCAATATAAGTACACACTAACCTTGAGTAATAATTGAGAGCTATTGTGTACAATATTTGGTCATGGCATTGTGTTAGATCAAGCAGAACTTTGCATGAGTTTTAGAAATGATTTAGGTAAAACTATTTCAATTGGGTCCTCATCTTTAATTAAGGAAAGTGAAAAACTAAAACTACTCTTCATTTAGAGAAAAAAATATCTATATAATATGGATCTCCTAACTTCATGAGCTTATTGACTCCTGAAGTTGAACTTAATGGTTTTGTTCATGGTATGAACCTTGCAACTTCATGAGATTGTTATTGATAATATACTCACATCAACATCTAATCAAATAAAAATGTGCAATGATGAGATGCTGGAAATTAGATAAGACACGAGCTATGCATAATAATAGTTTTGCTCTATACAAATGAATGATACACGTCCCAGGGCATTGATGGGAATAAAACTAGAAAAATTGGCAATCCAACACTCCCCTTAATTAGATACTATAAAATTATCAATTCACTCAAAATTGAGTGACACAATAAATTGAGTGACACATTTCAGAACATTGTCCCATCTTAAAATTGAGTCACCCACAGCGTGGATGTTTTCATGCTCATTGCCACTGAAGCAATTGTTAATGCAATTCCCCCTAGTATATATGAGCCAATGGCACCATAACACCAACCCCAAATTCCATTCTCCCAAAAGCCCTGGTTAGGACCACCATCCCCCCACTATTGGCTAACTATCCTTAATTATATCCTATAAAGGTACATGGTCAGGTTCAATTGTGCACACATGTAAAAATAGTATAAACATTTGAACTTTGAACTCCTTAACATTGTGTTTGAATTGAGCATGTAAATATGAATCATTTTATATTGTGTACCCTGATTTTATTACAATCATTCTATGTTGTAGGAAAAATGATTGAACAAGGTGGTACGAAACGGCCTTTTGAGGACACTAATGTGGGTGAAAAAGAAGAACGAAAACGTCCAACTGCGTCGGAGCGAAAGAAACGAGAAATTCACTCCGTTTACGTGAAGAAGAGTAAAAGAAAAGTTGCGGTTAATCCAATTCTTGAGGGAGTTGGGGCTTCAGTTGGGGATGAGCCTACAGCAGTGCATGCAGCAGAGCCTGTATCAGAGCCTGTATCGGAGCCTGCACCAGAGTCAGCAGGTACCTTAGTAGGGACGGACGGACGTACGGGAAGACCTCGAACCGACAGTTCGGGGTAATGTAGTAGGATTCATTGAATTGACAACTCCCCAAGAATTAGGAGAAGATAGTGATGAAGTTAGTGCAAGTGATGAGGATCGTGAGGAGCGCTCTAAAATAAAGCATGATGTTAGAATTGAATTAGATGATTCAATTAGTGAGAGTGGAAGTGGAAGAGGGAGTGATGAGGACAGTGATACTGATGGAGAGGGAGATGAGAGGGAGAGGAGAGTGAGAGTAAGAGTGATGGAGAGGGGGAGGAGGAGAGTGAGAGTGAGAGTGAGGAGGAGGAGGAGGAAATTGTTGCCCCACGGAGTACGAAGGGGAAGGAGAAAGTAGTGGCAAAGGGGAAGTGGAAGGCAAAGGCGAAGGGTATATCATAGCCTTCTGGTTCTGCGACTACCGAATTCCCCAGAGGCCCCAAGAATACGGAGATTTTGAAGGGTTTTGGAACCTATGTAGCGAGATTCATTTGGGACAGACATGTACATTATTATTTTTTAGTAATTCATAACTAAGTTATAAATTATTATTATTTATCGATTTACTAACTAATATTTGTTCATTGTGTAGGATTGAGAACCTCTTAAATGTATACAACATGTTCCCAAAATTTTTGAATGGCATTGGAAGACGGAGTGCAAGAGGTTCAAGGCAAGGGTGAATAATACCCATTTGTGCCAAATGAAGCAGGTGTCCTACACCCACATAAACCGTGTTTTGATTTCGGCATTTGTCGAGCGTTGGCATCCCGAGACTAATACTTTCCACCTACCATTTGGTGAGATGACAATTACGCTCGATGATGTCAAACAGATCACAGATTTGTCTGTTGTTGGAAAGGGTGTGAGGGCTCCTGACGTACGAAAGGAGGATGCCATTGGCTTGCTGCATAAATACTTGGGAGTTAGTCGAGATGCAGCATTGGATGAATAGATGTAATTATGTGAGGATGGAGTGGTTGAGGAAAAATTTTGAGAATAAGGCGAATGAGAGAGATTCGGATACAGATATTGACAGGCACGTGAGGGCCTATCTACTTTACCTCATTGGGTGTTCTCTCTTCCCTGACAAGACGGGATCGAAGGTGCCTGTGACTTACTTAAACTTCTTGTCGGATGTTGGAGATGTAGCCAACTATGCCTGGGCACTGTTGGGTTAGCATATTTGTACAGGCAGTTGGGGGTTGCTACACGGGTAAAGGTTAAGCAGATTGCAGGCTATCTCACTCTGTTGGAGGTACATTCATGATTGAAAAATTCAGTCTCTTTTTATTGACTATATCAGTGATTATCATATACTAACATCATATATGTTTTTTTTATATACTGACTTGGATATACGAGCACTTCACTGTGGAGCGGCCTACACCCGACCTAGAATACGTCAATGGCAACCCTCGAGCAATGAAGTGGAAGCCTCGATCCTCAGTGAGCGCTGCGGAAGCCCCCAATAGACGGAAGTTCCTGAGGCAGCAAATAGATAATATCATAAAGGAAAATGTAAGTCTAGATATACAATTGTTTTATGTTTGAATATATTTGCTATAGTTCACTTAAATTACATGTTAAAATTACTGTATATATAGGTCATTTTGGATCCCTACCGTGGCATGAGAGATGATCATCCATTCTAGGCCATCACGTGGTACTATGGATGTATCGCATTCTGCGAATATGTTGAGCTGTACCATCCTCCCCATATTCTGAGGCAGTTTGGGTACGTGCAAACCAGTCCATGGAATCATGCGCCCATCCCACCGACGAAAGCAAATAGAGGAGCTAGAGCAAACCTGTATTCTGTGGAGCATATTTACGTGGAGTACATTTGGACGACCTGGAGCCACCATTGTCTTTCAATGAGTAGCCGTGGAGAGCCGTGCGATGAAGATAGCCTATGGATGTGTGAGGATGGGCATGAGGAGTGGTATTCTGAGAGGAGTCATGTGAGGATCCATCCCACCGACTCTACATCTGATCATCCTATTCAGTGATCGTTTGGGGATGTGTACATTGATTTGGTGAGTACTAATAGTTATTTCTTTATTTGTACTTAAATATGAAATCAGTTAATTAATTTGAACTTAGTTAAAAATTATATTTCTCACTAACTATTTGTTTACAGAATAACTGCAGAAAGAAAGCATTGACTCTTTTACACCAGTCTTTACAACTGGGCGAAAGACAAACAATAATTGATCTTCTAAAACGGGTGAAGCTGGCAGCATCCATCCTCAGCGATGACACGATCGCGAACATGGCACAGGCACCTCCTGCAGAAGTCCGGCAAGAGGAAACAGAAACAGGTTTGCAAGATAGAGGAAGAAGGATAGGTATGAGGCTGAGAGACATCCGTGGGCGAGGATGTGCACCGACTGCATCTGAGGGGCGAGGGCGAGGATGAGCTACACGTGCTGGGAGGAAGTAGAATTAGGGCTAACATAAACAATATTTTCAGGATCACAAAGTGAATTTTTGTTGAATTGGTCTATTTTGGTTGTATAATTGATCGACTTTCTCACTTTTGGTTGTAATGTTGATTGATTATGTAAAGTTTGCAATGAAATTATGATGTAAAGTTTTAGAACTCTTACTCACAATTGACTAACAGGTGATGATATATGCTGCAAAATGTTTATACTGAAACGTATATATATGTTTAACTTAGGAAAGCTTGTGTTGGGATATGGTTTATTTTAATGGATTAAGTTAATATATTTGATATGATTATGTTGTAGTTAATTGTTAATATCTTTCCAGGTACTTACTTACAGTTTCAAACCCAGGTAAAAGACATTCATCCTCAGAATTTAGAGGCATTCGGCTACACGACACTGAATATAATGAGTAACATTCGACAAAAACTGTTCGAATGCTTAATGAGTGCCTTCGGTAGGGAAAGTTCGAATATGTTTCATAATAGTGTTTTAGTTTGAAAAGTTTATATTCAGTACTCCATACCGAATATGTAAGCTTGACATTCGGTTCACCAATACCGAATATGTTATTATGATGTTCAATTATACATGGTCGAATATGGCCCCAGCCTTATCTTTGGCATATGCAGATCGAATTACATAGCATTACATTCGGCTGTAAGGCTTCGAATATGTTTTTGTAATGATTACATTCGGTAGCAAGGTACCGAATAAATGTCTTTACATTCGGTGGCCAATGTCGAATATTAAAGGGGTATGTTCAATGCCAAGTGGTCGAATGTGTCCCCGGCCTAATATTTGGAAGGTGCAGACCGAATATGTTGCATTCTATTCGGGATTATACATCCGAATACTTGTTATGTATTGATATTTGATGTATTGTTACCGAGTGTATATCTATATATTCAATCATAGGTTGCCGAATGAATAATATTATATTCGATACTCTGTGGCCGAATATGTCACTTTCACTTTAAAATAATACCATATTAGCTTTTACGTCATATCATCTAATTAAGATACGTTTCTAACACAAAGCTTGACAAGGGCATGGCTTTTACATCATCTAATTAACAAGGGCATAGCTGCACCAAGCTTGACAATTTACTAACACAAAAAACCTATCTAATTAAAGGCTAAGTAAGACTAAATACGACACAAGAATATACATAATGTGAGTACATATGAATGTAAATGAACATTTAAATCATTAATTAATGATTCCATAAATCATTAAATCATTACATGTATCCATTTGACAAAAAAATATGTAACTTACATATTGCTAAATGACAAAAAGTATGGAGTTACATTGTATGTCTAATCAACATTTAAATCAATAAACTCCTCCATGATGGCTAAGTTTGGCGGTAGGTCAAGCTCAAGAAACCGCGCAATATGTAATGAATGACTATCAGCTCATCCTTTTGCATTATCAAGCGCACATCTATGCCAAGCAATTGAAATAGGGGGAATTAGAGCGTTCGGGTTCAAAACAACCTGTACAAAGTGGTTTCCATTAACTAAAGCCAATGTGACATATTTTCTATTCGCAATCGGTACCAGATCCAATCTCAAAGGCAAAAATGTCAAACACTATTCGTTTGAAATAAGGTTACAGACCACATTGTATCTAGAAGCTATGAGGTGTTCCATGTCAGGAAAGCTCATCCATTTCTCTCTCAGTGCATTATCCGTACTGTCCCATATCAAACGATTTCTCAAAGAGTCAATATCTTCTACACATCTATATAAAATCCCATCGTAAAGTGTCTGGTTACTTTCTAGCTCGAATAACAAATCTTTTTGTACAGTGGCCCAATCGTCTTCAAACATACCCATCTGTCGTGCAACGGCTCGAAATCCACAGTTTTCATCAGCCTTGACCCCTACCATGAAAGCAACGTGAGCAAATATTGCTTTAGGAATAAGTTTTCCATATTTAAGGGTATCATCACTCTCTCGACAAATAATGGACATTGGCTTCCTCACAATTGGTAGTTTATTCCTCTTGTTGGAGAATGCGACATCCATAAGCTTTTGTTTAGCTTCAATCGATTCATACTCAAACCCGGATAGATCCCGTTTGGTTGTTACGTCTTCGTGGACCCTCTTATGACTACTACCCTTCGGCCTACCTCTATTGGTTTTCTTCACTTTTGGCTCTAGTAGAATAGTAGTGGACGGGTTCACAATTTCTTCAGCTTTAGGTACAAATCTTGTTAACCTTGGGGAGTCGAATCATTAAACTTCTGTATGTAGAGATTAATTAGTGGCCGATAATCAAACATGTCATTTGTAATGTTCTCAACCACTGGATTATAGGAAAGAGTCCTCCAATATATATGAACCGAATCAATTGGAATGGGCCTTCCCTCAATCTTCCACGTTGCCAACTGGTGGGCACAAGGAAGCCCATGTGTGCGGGTCAGTACACAACAGCAAACCTTTTCATCGACTCCCACAATATCAGTACGCTCCATTTCGTCGACAATCAACTCCAACGCCCTATGAGATACAATGCCAACGATAAATTTGCACTCTGGAATTCCCTAAACCTTATGATGAACCTTAAACATGCTCACTTCAAAAGATGTCTTGATCTGATTATGTTATATAAGCATCTTGCCATGTATAAGTTTAAAAACTTCGAGGATATTATTCATCAATGTCCCCAAGTGCCTCTTCAACATCGCATGGGCGCTCTCCACTCTATTGGTAGTCGTACAACCGAAGTGCATGTAGCGATCGGTTCACGCTGTCATAAAGGTCTCTTTGAAGTCTTTCAACCAAGAAGACTTCAAGTACTCCAACGCCTTTGGAAATTCAAAGAACGTTTCCTCCATTCTGTTTAACTGATAAACAAACATCTCTTCATCATTTGCATTCCCCCCTTTCAAATAAATTCTTACAATTATGTGCTATGTTTCTTGAAATATGCCACCTACAAATGAAATTCTTTGCATTTGGGAATATTTTTTTGACAGCATTAATCAAGGTAAGTTCACGATCTGTAACAACAACCAAAGGAGTATAACCTTCACCAATTACGGATGACAGTTGCTCCAAAGCCCAACAATAATAGTACTCTCGCTCAAAGTCCATCAATGCAAATGCCAAAGAGAAAGTGATATTCGTTGAGGTTAATCCAACAATCTGTAGTAGCGGCATCTTGTACCTGTTGGTTTTGTACGTGCAATCCATCAAAAGAACATGATGAAAACATTTAACGAGTTTGATGGATTCGGGATGTGCCCAAAATATGCTCGTTACTTGTATTCCATCATCTGAAAATTTATGCCTCTCAAAATATACATTCTCGGTGAGCTCTTTAAGGAGTTGTTGCACAACTGTTCTTCCCTCATATCCATTCTCTTCATCTTTGACAATGCATTATAAATGGTCTTCTGTGTAGATGCATTATTGGGATCTTTTCTCTTCAACAATCTAAGTATTTCAACTGCCTTCACCCCCGGACATCAATTCATGAACATAATCCCACTCAGACGGGATCAATCTTCCAACAAATGAGTGGCCTTCAAAATTTTCTCCCAACTTGTGGTTGTGCTTGCCTTCCAAAACTATCAAACCCTAAGCATTTGTGCTTAACATGATGCCCTTTAACTTGAAATGACAGTTATACTTTTTCGTTGCCGCTTCACGGACATCTTTCTTTTTAATCTTGACAACTTTGATTTGTGACACATCTTTGTTCAACTCCGGCAATTGCGATCGAAACTTGCCGCTCCTCTCACACCCATAATACACAACAGGTGTTCTATTTTTCGTCTTCACATTGGACTTCACAGTAATAACAACCATTTGATGTTCTTTACCGATTCGTCTTACATATATATCAACCTCTTCACGAGTAGCAAATTCCTACAATTGTATTTGACATGATTTAGCATCTTATATATTTTGTTCATATCACAATTTAATATATAATTATCAAATTAGGTGTCCCAATTTACCTGCTTTGTATCAAAAAACTCGGCAAGATCGACAAAAGTAGGCTCTTCGTAGGGGACTGTCAGTAACTGTGACTGCATGATATGGAATTAAGCCATTAAGTTAGACAAATTAATTATAGGACATAACACATGAAATATAAAAAAATTTAGAAAATGATAGCAAGAGCTTAATGAACATTTGCATAAAAGATACAATGAAATTATTTAATTGATTAAAGTTCTTTAATTAGAAAGGGAAGACTTCTGTTTTTCATATTAGTTTTCTGTTAGTAAAATAAGAAAACCTTACTTGTAATAATTGATGATTTTTTTTCCCCAAATGACAGAAGCCTACATTCACCCTAAACCCTCACTCTAATTGGGTATTGATGCATTTCTATATGCTCAAACCCAAAACCTCAGCCCGCAAAGTGGTGATACCATGCCACTAGACCTACACATCATCGGTTAATGGATAATTAAGTTAGGTACTTCCTTTTTTTAAGAGGACTATATGTGGGAAACTATAAAAAACCTATTAGGATTCTCGTATTAGTGGTTTAGTTTGAAACTAAACGATAGAAGGTATGTAAAACAGTACATAACTGTGGCACTTAGCAAAAATGAATGGAGCTAATATCTCTGTTATACATACATCATACATATATTTGTGTATGTGTATAATTAGTTGTTACTATCATAAAATGCACTAAAACATAGATACGATACAATATGTTTCATGCGAAAAAAATGATATTTTATCACTGGTACGTGATGCATCTTGTTCTAATGTTTTTTGTGGCTCCATTTTCGTGGCAAACAATGTTATTACGATTTAAGCTTATGAAACTTTCTATAATAGCCTTTTGGTTGTATAATGACGCCTTCAACCAAGGTGGTGGAAACCCAAAAACTTATTCCAATCACAACGCCATATGTGTGTGTGTGTGTGTGTGTAACGAACTGAAAGCAATACAAAATTAAAATGTCAATGAATTAAAAGTATCAAACTTATTTGTGGTTCAATGTGTTTCGTTAACCCTCAAGTCTCAACCAATCCCTTTTTTGCAATCAATGGGCTATAAACCAACAAAGAATCTCATATTCAACCATCAATTCATCATGGAGAAAGTTTGCAACAAGATTTCCCACGTTTGGTTAGTAAATGAAGTGCATATTCACGCATTAGGCAAGTCTCAAGGCATGTGGTGTGTTCTACAATGGCCTTGAATTACTTAAGCCTCAAAGCCATGAGTTAGGGCATTCTTGAGTCTTTCCCAGAGGTTCAACAGCTTCTATAATTATGGATATTCCCTAAGCTACTACAATTCATTAAATCCATATCTCCTCAATTATATGATATCATTTGCTCCAATGTGCAGCTGTGGGAACCCATAAACTTATTTTAATTTCTCTTCTAATAATGAAAATATGTGTGGAAAAAGGACCACATTCGGTGTTACAACGCCGAATATATGTTCTTCATAGTCGGTTATACATGGCTGAATATATGAATGTATAATCTGATGTATAAACAGGTCATATTCGGTATTGCAGATACGAGCAACAGTGGTAATATTCTGTTATAAACTTCCGAATGCTATAGCTTCCAATTCGGCATTACCAGGCCGAATACGAACGCAAACCCAATTTTTTTTTTTAAAATAATCAGATCGAAATATAGATTTTTTCCGTAACACCTTCATTCCATAATGGATATAGAGTGCTAATATTCATATTTTGAAGCATGTTTAATCCAAATATAATGTTTACCAATAAAAGACAAACAAATCTAAAAATAAAGTGTTTAGGGTTTGGACAAACTTAAAACTTACCTCTTTAAGATCCTCTTCCATCGTATACGATAAACGATTATCCAGAGATGATGTAGTGGAAGGACCAAGATTGAAGCTGCACACGTCTTCTTTTTCGGCAAGAGGTTGACGAATGCAAACAAACCCACACATACGCGGGAAAAAAACTGTTGCTTGTTTTGTTTTGGTGTTGGGGTTAATATGGTCATTTGATAAATTCTGATATATGGGTTACTTACAGTAATTCTTTTATGTATTGGGTTGTATTTAGTCAAGGGTATAATGGGTATATTAATAAAAATTTTATTGTGCTGCCTTTAGTAAAAAAACAAATGGGTGGGTTGTATTTAGAAAATGGATTACGTTTAGTAAAAGGTGGGCTATGAATAGCCCTACCATATTAGTTAATGTTCATAAATTTTTCAAAAAGACAATTTTACCTTTTTTTGTTAAATCTTTAAATCCCAACAACCTAATCTCCTTCCTCATTTTCCAATCCTCCACAACCAAAAATCCTAGTCTCAATGATCTCATTTCCTCCCCCACTTGAACTAGTCGGGATCTTCGCTAGAAAGCCTAGTTTCCAGCAATCCATTGAGCTCGTATCTTTGTTGATTGAGCACCGATGATAAAAACAAACATGGCTATCCATGTCAGGAAATATTGCTTTGAGATGATGGAGCATAGATGATTATGATTCCTGACAACTAAGCAAAAGAAGAGCTTGTAATCGATCTAAGATGAGAAAATAAAACGGGTGAAGAAGAAGAAGAAAAATGAATTTTCTTCGAAACGGAAGATGTAGGTAAGTCTTCGAAGAATGACCTCTTTCCGCACATGATGGCAGACATGTTTTAGCTTCATTTGCTCTGTTCTCTTCTACTCTCTCAGCGATTGCTCCCTTTCTCCTTGCCTTATCTATATAGCAAAATGTATATCTAGAAATTATTCTAGCCAAACTAGTAGCTTTGATGATTCATTAAACTTTCTTAAAAAAGACGGTAAACTAACACATTTTATTAGTGAACAAATATACAAATATTTATATATCTATACTATTTATGAAATGTTGAATGTGGAAAAACTTTTGAATCATGAAAATACCCCTACAAATCTATTTAATGACCAAAATAACCCTTTAATAACTTAAGCCTTAAATCTTACTGCTCTTGAGAAAAACAGTCCTCTTCTCTTCATCTTCTCTTCAATCGTCTATTTTTTTTATCTTCTCACAATAATTCTCATTTGTTATGGCTATAACTCCTTACTCCAAAGCTTATGTTCTTTCATCTTCCCATTCTTCTCATTCTAGCCCTAAAGCTTTCACATTTTTAGACAAAATTTTAAAAACTTTAAGAGGAAAGCCCTTTACAGTTCAGTTGAATCAAATATATATGTGTGATCATGTCAAACAAGAGAGGTTATTCCTTGTTAACAATCAAGATTTAAATTTATAAAGAACTCATGTTATAACCTCAATTCATTAAAAAAATGATTAAGCACTGGTATCATCCACAAGGATCAAAGGTTGAGTTATAAGAAACCTAATGAATTCGACTTTAGTTAAAAGAGAGTAATTTGTTGATTGAATGGTTGATTAAGGCTAATTAAACTAAAACAAATCAAATTGGTTGGTTGATGAGAGAAAAAGTCAATAATAGAAAGAGCTGGGTAATTCGAATCCACTTATTCTTTCATTTATTGTATGGTTAACTTGAATTAGGGTTCACAGTTGTTTATGATTGTTGATGACTTAGACTACAAGAATAAACCATCAAGAATGTCATGCAAATAAGAAATTAGTAAAATTCATCCAAACGAAGCATAACTTGTGATTGCACCGCTATCTTTTCTCTTTTCTATATGTTTTGCAACCCCATTTTAACATTTATGTTTAGTATTTATGTCTTTTTAGTTTATATTTGTGTTAATGTTGTTTTATGTATTTGTGTAGATTTTTCAATTTATTCGTGCATAATAAGGAACCTAAAGTTCATCCCTTGAAGTTTGTGCAAGCTTAAAGTTTTTTTTAAAGTCAATTTGATGTTTAAATACATTTGGAACACCTTTGGAATAATTTGGAGGCTTTTGGAGCTGTGCAGTTTTTTGCCGACGAAAACTTCCGACTTCAAACGCTTGTATCTCCCTCATCCGAACTCCAATTTCGATGATCTCTATATTCTTGAAAAGCTTAAGAAGTCTAGTTTCTGAATATGTGATTCTCATGGAAAAATTCAGTTTGGAAGTATGTCCATCGATAGGATTCCTATCAATAGGGCACTCCTCAGATGCATTTTTTTGCAAAATTTGTGAATGACCCTGTCGATGGGCATTGATAGGTTATCGATAGGGGTGGCTCAAGAAAGTTTTTATTTTTTGGAAACTTGGTTGTTAAGTAAATTTGGTGATTGGTTTTGGTAGGGATTTGTTTGTAGGGTTTTCTAAGCCTATTTAAGCATATTTTTCATATGTAATGGGAGTTGGCTTTTAGTTTGGATTTTCTATTTCTTCTTTCTCTAGTTTTCTCTCTTCTCTCATCTAGGGTTTGGTGCATATGGAAGGAATGAAAGCTTTTGGCAATTCTACTCCAACTATGGGCAACTAATTTTCTTCTTGGGTAGTAGATGAAACGTTTCTCTATTCTACTGTTTTATTAAATTTGGATTTGGGTTTTTATGCATTTCTATGGTGATTGTACAACATTAAGTATATTGCATACAAGCAATTTGGTTTTAATTGATTTTATCTATCAATATAGTTGTTTTCTGTGATTTCAATTATATTTATTGTGCAATGGTTCTTATCGGACAATTGTATGTGGAGCTAGATGGTTTATGCCCTACTTGGATGGATAATGCATACTTGTTGTGCAATGGTTCTCATTAAGTAACTCCTGACTGTAGCTGATGCAACGGCGACGTATCCCTCAACAACTGGTGCTCATCGTCCTCCATAAAAATTGAAGAAGATTGTAAAGATCCACCCATTTTTAAGCTATTTCTTCTTGCCGACATTCTACAGGAGTCACAGGACAAACATCAAGGCTCCCATTAGGGCACACAAAAAACAAACTTAAATATTGTGAAAATCAACGAGAAATCCAACCCAACTTGGCATGTATGCCCATAAACACACATAGATGATGCATGTATTATCTCTATTGTTAGCCCTAAAGTCAATTGCATTGACCATATTTTGATGATCAACAAACATTACTTTAATTACTAACAAATAGTTAAGTGTTTTTGTCTCCATAGTATCAAAGCCATTGTAGATATCCATTTTTGACCATGAGTATGTTCATGAATGGTTGCCTAAAATTAGAGGTGAAATAGGGTGTCAAAACCTTAAGTTGCCAGTTTTACCCTTTGTGGGTAATTAGGTAGAGGTCATTATCACATGTAAGTTTTTAGGTCAGATTGAGTCGGTTCTTTTTGCATTAGGTTTTTAGAGAGTCTAGGAACATCCCTGCAAAATTTCATGACATTCTGAGTCAGGTTTGATAGAAAATAAGGCCTTTTGTGACTGAAGAGCAGTTTTGTCCTTTGAATCACAAAAGCCCTGAATGACTGTCGATCTTGTCTCAAATGGCCTCGAGGCTTTGGCATAGATATTTAAGGTGTGTTTGGTAGCTAAGTTGATCAGTGGCAAGATCTGTGGAGCCTTCTGGCTCACATCTGGCTCTCAAGGCTCGAAAGACCCTTTCAAAGCCCATATTAGGGTTTCTACCGGAAGCGACCGGGATTCGATATTTTTATCAAACCAAAGCCTTCAAAGGCTTCAAAACACTTTCATAAAACATTTTAAAACTTGTTTCAAGAAGAAGAAATGATTTCGAAAGCAATCGGTTAGCAAATTTCAAAACCCTAATTTGGGTCCGGTAGGCTCTAAACAGCTAATCGGTAGACTTGGTCAATGCATTTTCACTTCAAACACTTCTTAAAACATAGAGAATCGAATCACGATCGTTTCGATGCTTGAATCGTCAAATTTGGACTTAAAACAGGCCCAAACGAGCCTGCACGTAAGGGGGAGTGTAGAAGAATGAAATCCACTCTGTCCCACATCGCCTAAATGAAAAGCTTGCTATAGCTTTATGTACCTATAAATAGAGGGCCCTGAAATCAGTTTCAACACACAGTATAAGCTTTAGAGAGCTAGCTTGGAGAGTAGAGGCTTGAGCAATTGCACAAGCTTCCCCCATAGCACTCTCGCTTAAGATTTAGAGTCCTTGAGGTTCTTGGAGTCCTTGGAGTCCTTGGAGCTTGAGGAGAAAGTTTGAAGCTTGAGGAGAAGGCTTGAAGCAGAGGTTAGTAGTTTAAAGTTTTCTTTTTTTGTTCTTCTTCTTCTGCTTTTTCTTCTTCTTCCTCTTTAATCATGCTAGGTTAGGATTTTATTTCCTTAGTATGCATATAATATAGTTCATTGTTAATATAGGATTTAATACATAATAGGATTTAGTTTAGCATGCATGATAGGATTTAGTTTAATATGCATAATAGGATTTAGGTTATTTTTTTAGCATGCATAATAGGATTTAGTTTATTTATTTAATATGCATAATAGGATTTATTTTATTTTGCATGATAGGATTTAGTTCATATGAGTAGAATAATAAGGATTAATTTATGAAACTAGTTTCTTTTAGTTTTTCTTCTTTAATGCATAATAGGAATTAATATGCATATCTCTTTTTTTTCTTTTCTTCCATCTCTCCATAATCATACCATATTAGTATTAGGATTTATTTTATATGATAATATATTACTTTCATGCATGTCATTTTATTAAGGTTAGGAAAATATATTAATCTATTTCTTTTTTTTTTTAGATAGTTTTATATTGTTAATATTAGGTTTGTATTTTAATTATGTCTTGTTTGGAATGATATGACTTGTGTTCGAGGGAGCATGCAAAGGTAAGTCTCTTCCCTTGTGATGAAATTGATTGTTTTCAAGTATAATTATTTTGATATATCATATTAGGTTGCATATTAGGCCATTTTCATTTCTTTTATTCTTTTATTTTATGGGTTTTAAACCCACTTTTTGGTTACTTATAAATCTGTCCATGGATTTAAAGTAACTTAAAAGTGTATTAAAACTCACTTTTTAGGCCAAAATCAACATAGAAACATGCCTAGGTTCACATAGAATAATTAGATTACATTTAGGACACTTTCATGCATTATTTATACTTTTGATGATATTTTTTTATTTTATTTTCCAGAAATTCCAGCATGCATATTTTAATGTTTTAGGTATTTAGACTAACCTAGGATTAGCTAGAAAC
>JAESVK010000153.1:1730879-1775679 GCA_017140935.1 Hamamelis virginiana | reverse complement strand
ATGCAAAGAAAAGTGTTTTGATCAAATCCAAACTCTCGAAGCTAGAGTTCTACTTGGTTTAGGATTCAACTTCGAGAACAACTCTAAAATTTTGAAAGTGTTTCAAACGGAATGAAATTCCATCTTTTATGCAAAGAAAAGTGTTTTGATCAAATCCAAACTCTCGAAGCTAGAGTTCTCCTTGGTTTAGGACTCTACTTCGAGAACAACTCTAAAATTTTGAAAGTGTTTAAAATGGAACGAAATTCCATACAAAGAAAAGTGTTTTGATCAAATCCAAACTCTCGAAGTTAGAGTCCTAGATAAGATAGAATTCTTTTGGCTATATGGTTCATTACAATAGGAGAGTCCTAAGGTAATCAAACTACGTGGACTTTGATCTTTGTCAAGCAATTGATAAGATACGTAGGCAGTCAATAGGGCGCAAGTCCAATGTTAGGTTGACTTCTAGTCTCCTAAGACCATTAGGATTATGTATATTTTCATACTATGTATTATTATTATATATTATATATCATATTTTGTGATGATTAGATAACTAGGATTGTTTTGAAAAGATTTTGATAAAGCCCAAACTTAATTAGGAGACCTTTAATTAGGGCGAGGTGGGTGCCTACAAGGAGATCCTTGGAACCTTCCCACTTCGCAACGTAGCCCCCGGATCCAACTTTGATTCAAAAGACCATGCTTTTCCAAAATATGGGGTCAATGTTTTATTGAAAATAAAACTCTTTTTTGTGGTTTCCTTGTTCCCTAAAAATAAGGTGGCGACTCCTAGTTTTTACAAACTTTCATCCCTTTTTCAAAAAAAAAAAAAAACCCTATCTTGAGTGGATAATAGAGAAGGATAAACGTGGATAATAGAGAAGGATAATAGAGAAGGATAAATCGAGACGGATAAACATTATCCACAATCCACTCAAGATAAATATCACCCCAAGAGTGAACGAGAGAGGCCTCCCGATCCAGGTTGGCTGGTTCACAGCCATATCTTGTTGGAGCTCATTAACTCACTCAAGGCTTCCAAAGTGTAAACATTGATTCATGGAGCTTAAGGAGAACATCTTGAAATCAATCATTGAAGACCTTTGAAGAACAAGATATTTAGGAACCATTGTTGTAAGGTTACTCATTTGATTAACCTTATATAGCTCAATCAAAAGTTTTCTCATGTTACATTAGCATTCATTGACCTTAGTAAACTCGTAAAAATGCTTTTGAAAACTTTAGTGAACTATATTGGATTTGTTAAGTTGAAATAAACTTAGAAATTTCAAGTTTTTAGCTCAAAAGCATGTCTAGTCGACTAAGCCACTTAGTCTAGTCGACTAACCATGGTACAGTAGCTAAGTTCTTGAAAAATATGAGTTTAGTCGACTAAACATATTGATTAGTCATCTAAAGTAATCATTAGTCGACTAACACCCTTGCCTAGTAGACTAAAGGCAGCCCAGTAGCCATAGTTGGAAATGCAGAAGAGCTAGTCGACTAAATAGCTTTACCTAGTCGACTAACCGTGCCCGAGAAATTTTTCAAACACTTTTTAACTAGTCTAGTCGACTAACCAAACCATCATAGTCGACTAACCGTGCTCGAGGATTTTTGAAGACATATTTTAACTTGTTTAGTCGACTAAGAAAATGTGCCTAGCCGACTAACCAAGCTCGGGAACAAAATTGTTTTGATTTTGAACTGTCTAGTCGACTAACACTATTTGCCTAGTCGACTGATCGACCTGCAAAACATAAAACGACTCTTTCTATTTTTGGGTTTTTGAACATTAAATGCACCCTGCTCTTCTCTTCTCCTCCAATGGAATTCAAGCTCCATTCAAACGACTATATCAAACCTTGAGGGCTATATAAAGAGGTTTGTTCCTCATTTATTATAAACACAACAACTCTAGTCAATATCATTCATTGTGAAAGCATTTATCATTCAAGTTTCTCTCTACCAAACTCTTGAGCTACACTAGTTATTCATTTGAGAAGCTATTAGTTGTCCAATACTTGTGTATATCAACTTGTTTGAAGCATTTATTGTATACATCTACTCTTGTATTCTTGTATTCATTCAAGTGCTCTTTGTGAGACTTAAAAAGGTGTTCTTTGTGAGCACATTTTGGGAGTTCTTTGTGAGCCATTTGATAAGTTCTTTGTGAGTTTGAGGTGAGGGTTTTCCACCTGGGATAAAAAAGATCTTGTAAAGGTTTCTCCACCTTGAAGGAGCTAATCCTTAGTGGATTGTTGGGAATCCTTGGGCTGAGGCACAAGGCGAGGAGTAGGCGGAGTCCAAACCTCGTTAAATCTTTGTGTTTGATTTCTCTTCCCTTTCCTCTTTCAATTACTTGCATTTATATTATTGCTTCTGCTTCTAGTAATTGAATCCTAATTTTATTTGGTAATTAATTGCAAAAGTTTGCCATAAACTCTATTCACCCCCCTCTAGGGTTATATATTTGGGACAACATCTATAGTCTCTCATGTTTACTACATGAAATGCATGAATTCCCATTTGGATCTACGAATGAGTTTTGATACCACTTTGTAATGCCCCAACCTAACATCCGTAACAACCCTTATAGATAGGTCAACACTTGTTAAGATGAAGGTACAACCTCTACTGCTCATTCATATTTCCTCATGAGATACAATGAATATTTATAACAATGTGATATGCCATGTACTAACATTATGTCCCAAATCGCCTTATAAATAAATAGTTTACCAAAATAATAATAATAATGCCAATATTCTTGGCAAGTAGGCTGGACCACAAATAACAACTAATCTAGCCACATCCAATGCTATAATGTATTTATACATTTAGATATTCAAACTATGATGCAAATTCTAACAAGTGCTGGTCAACAGTCCCTAACTTAGAGGCTGAGTCAAGCCACGAATTCAACCTCCCAAGTAAACCTTCAATCTGCTTCATAATAAGCAAGGGTGAGCTTCGAATCGCTCCGTAAGAATAATGTAACCTCTACGAATTAATAATAACACAGTGATACATGGAATATTTAAATAAAACTCATATATTCAACGTTTTAAAGGTTTTATAAAACAACTTTATAGACAGCATTTGAAAGATGTGTGGGCTTTTAGTGAAAAAGCAATATCTCATATTCCGTCAATTTCCACGTGTGTGGCACATGCGTCACCTCACAAGATCCCTAGCATATCCAATACTTGGATTAGAATGTATCACATGGTTACTATATTCAGGCTAACAAACCCATGGTTCAGCTAAACCACATATTTCATCTTAATTGCGATAGTGGAGTAGTCTCAACGCCTACCTAAATAGAAGTAGTGAAATAGTCTCAACGCCTACTTATAGGGGAGTCAGTCTCAACCCTATTATACCATATAAGGACCACAAACTCTTTTCCTCATCTTTGATACATACTAAGCCACCATACCATAGTATAGTATGTATATATGAATATTTATACATATCTACCATATCCATCACACTAAGGTCGGGGAACAAATTCACACCCACACCTTAACATCAAATTATAACTACATCCAAGAAATCCAGAAAACCATTCACAAGGCGTTCATATACCAAATCCAAGTATTTCAAATAAATCATGCTCCTCTAAAAATCATAATTCTTTCCAAAAGAAATGGGAATGACAAAAGAAGGAAAAATCCAATAATCTTCATTAATTCATATGTTGTTTAGAAAATAGGGCATGAAATTTCTAGGATACTATTTCTTAATAGAAAAAGCAAAGTTAATTACCAAGCCTTAACTTGGTGTTCAGTTGACAGTTATAAGCAATATAAATCAAACACACACAGAACACCAATTTTTATGAGGAAAACCCTAACGGGTAAAAAACCTTGGGAACACTAGAAATCACTAAGAATATAACCAAGTAGAAGCAAAGTGATACTATTCACAAAACGACGCTTGAATCTAAAAGCCCAAGTAGAATCCCTATCTTGAACAAGCAACGAACGAGTCCACATTAGTCTTCACAGTATTCCCACGAACTGAATCCACAATCCTAGTTCCTCACACCGAGTCCACGATGCCAACGGAGATCCACCGTCCCAATTTAAATCCACGAATCCAATAAACAAAGTAGGGATGAAGTTGATATAATCAAACTATCATATTCTATGCATCAATTCTATAATTATGATCCAATAAGTGAAGAATGCATAGAATACTCAAGTGAAACTAGGGTTTCAAAGAATATGAAATTCAATTCTAAGCTCTGTACTGAAAACTCTACGAAATTCTATTTAAATAGGACCTCAAAAACAAGCCTAAGTGTTTCACACAAAATAGAACTGATTGGGTACTTAAAACACGGGCTAAATTTATGAGCTGGATCAATCCAAACTCCACTACATCGAGGATCGATCCGGGCCAAAAGATAGGATCAATCCAATTCTGTAGGGGGAAAATAGGATCGATCCTATCCAAAATGTTGGATCGATCCAACTTATGCTATTTCCAAAATTTCATTAATTTTCACAAAATTTGAACCTAAAAGCATATTAAGATTATTCCTAAGTTCATTGGGCAACTTAAACCACCTATGGTCAATGAATCAACCTAGGTTCTAAGTCAAACCTACCTTCCTGGGAATTTAAGCCTCATTTGGATGCAATTTGAGCTTGAGATACAAGACTTTGACGATTTGATTCGATTCTCTCATGCTTGATGCTGCAACTTGAGCTTCTAGGGATTATGGGCTTGAAACCAATTACACTCAGGTTTTTGACATCCGAATTAGCCAACACTAATACATGGTAAACCTAACAGGGCATACTCACAAAAAACTTATATTTCCATTATTTCACAAAATAGTTATGTAATAAGCCCTTTAATTATTCTCATGAAACAACTTATACAAAAGCTCATTCCCACACTTTAAAATATCCAACGATTATAAAGCATTCCCATAATACACCTTGAGTTTTCAATTTATAATCATGCCACACAATTCCATAATTCACAAAACATTATATTCCATGTATCAGACCATCAGTTCAATGAGCAACCAAGTTCATAAAGCATTTAGAATTTGCACTGTTCTCAAAACAGTTATAAAATATCGATATCATCATTAATAGTAAAAGATCACATATCCCCACCTATATGCAACGGTGTATCCAACACTTAGTGGCTTAGCGAGCCTCCTAATTGCAATGAAAAATGCACCTAAATAGAAGTGCTAGGAAGCCAAAGGGGTAGTCCTCACGACTATCCAGATCTGAAAAAAAAAAGACAAACAAAACATATCAAGCTCTACACAAGCTAAAACCCAAAAGGGAGACAAACTAAGGTTACTCCACACCCCATGACTAACTATAAACCCCCGCAAGCGAACTAACCTTCATGACCTCACAAAAACTTTTTAGAAGAAGAAAATAAGTAAAAGAAACCCAAGAAGAATAAACAGGGAACCGCTACCTCTATCGATAAAGGATAGGTCTATCGATAGACTGGACACCCCTCTATCAATAGAGCTCTCTCGCAGTCAACCCTTCTGCAGTCCAAAGGCACCCCTCTATCGATAAAGGGTACCACCTCTATCGATAGAGGTTGTGTAGAAATGCCCAATAATGAGCATTTTCTGCACAACTTCTCCAAACACCACTAAACCTTCCTAAACCTTAAGATCAAGCTATGGAACTTTAGATCTACTATGAACAAACCTAGACAACTCAAAACCCAATGAAAAATCGAAGATCCAACAGTACAATCTTGAGATCCACAAAGTTTTTGGCATAAAACCCACATGAACCCAAAGTGACATATATCACCAAAACAAACTCCAAATCCCTCAACAAATGTCTCAAAATAGTCCTAAACTACCCAAAACCAAACCCCAAACCAACCACAACCAACATTCCCTCAAAATCCATCCATTCTCACCCCAAATCCATTCTCAACCCAAAAACCCACAAAATGGATTTGAAAGAATAGAAAGAGAAAAAGAATGATGAAAAGAAGTTCATGAACATGGAAGGAAGCTTACCTCCACCGGCGGCTTCCCAACGACCTTCTTCTCCTTTCTTCTCTCTCCCCACGTGGCACTCTCTCTTTCTCTTCTACTCTTGCCCGAATTAGAAAAGAAAAAAAGGTGGGTGTGGGGTGTTTTATATAATTTAGGGATATGGGCGGCATTTCCAAAATTGTTTTAATTATTATTTTTTTCACAAAATATAATAAAATAATTTAAAAATAAATTGTGGGTTTTCACACTATCAACTTAAGAGTGTCTAATCTATGGTTGGATTAAAGATCAAAAGGTCAAAACTCCATAGAAATGAAGTAGTTGTACTCAAAGTACCGAAGTAAATCTAAAAGGGAATGAGGCAGCTTTTTCTCTCTAGAATATTCAATCTTTTTTATCCTAAATGGTACAAAAAGATGTATTTATAGCCCCAAGTATGACCTAAACATGTCATCACATTAAAGGCCAAAAATACTCTTTTAAAAATATGGAATTTTCTAAAAAACACGATCTTGGATCGATCCAAATCATTTACAGCTTCTGGACCTTTAATAAATCGAATTTAGATCCAACAAAAACTTGGATCGATCCAAAAGCAATTGAGATTTTGGACCTAAATTCAAAATAAAATTAGATAGATCCAATAAATTCGTGAATCGATCCAAATGCTACTCAGGTTCTGGACCTAAATTAAAATTGAAATTAGATCGATCCAGAAAAGCTTGGATCGAACCAATATGCAAGAAAATGATTTGCAGTAGCATTTTGATCAAACCACATTTTGATATAAACCACTTAGCATATTAGGATTAATCACTAATCACCTATAGGAAAAAAAAAATAGGCCTCTAAGTCACTTACCATCCTATGACATGGATTCAAAGATCTTCGAGAAATGACTCATTTGACACGGATTCACGGATCTTCGATAAATGACTTGAGTTTTAAAGCATGCACCCTTTGAAATCTTCAGCAATTAAGCTTGACGATGAGGACAATACAAGAAACAATTACATACATGAGAATAAGCCAACTTAAAAACTAACACACAAGATATGACCCCCACAATGAGTTATTAGAAACACCAGTCAAATATTTTGTTCATTTAGTACTGTGAAGTTTGAAAAATGTTTTTGCTAGCTTTATGGCTTTAATCCATGGATAATGAAAATGGTTCTGATAATAACAAACAATGGCGTGTTACTAATTATTTGCACTTAAGTGATGAATTCACAATTTAGTTGTGTAGCATACCTCTTTTAAGCTTAAAATACTCAAAAGCATGAAGAACTCAAGTAAGCTGAAGGTAGTATTGCATATCAAAGCCAAGAAACCAAGAAAGTTCTATAGAGGATGTCAACTCTCAAGGAATGAAGTACCCAAAGCCTTGAAGATCAAAGTATACTCCTTGTTCTATAAGAGTTCAGTTTTAATTGTAAAGCTTTTCATTTCTTTTGAAGATCACAATACCCTAGAAGGACCCTAGGACCTCATAGGTTCCTAAGTAAGGGTTTGGTGGTTAAAAAAAAGAACTTAGTTAAGATTAAGGCATTTGAAATCAGAAAAGCTATAAATGCTAAAAATTGCCTTAGACAGTACGAATGGACCATTTTTTATTCTAACACACCAATTGGATGGAATAATATAGAGTTGGTTTGAACAGACCGAAACACTGTTTAATTACTTAGTCATTCTTTTGGATTTTCTTTGATTCAAACTAAAATTCATATTTTTTCTGAACCGTTCCCTATAATAGTTAGCTCATTCAAACAAGTCCATAGGCTTTTTGAACAAGATATAGCAAGGTACAAATCTACTGTATTTTTCCTTCCATACAACTTCAAATTATATTAAACGACACCTTAACAATCGTATCTTTGCTAAAGGTTATATTAGAAGTTCAAACTTAGTTCAAAACAACTTAGTTGATTAATTTACTTAAGATCAAAGTGGATCAAAGCTTTTATATTATTTTTGCTCCTTTTATCCTTCAATCAATCATTTGGTGCTAAGCTTCATTAGTTCATTTATTGAAAAGCTATTTAATGTGCACCATCTTTGGTCAAATTAGCTCATTTAAGGAGCATTCATTGTATCGGCAACCACTCTTAAATCTCTTGTTGTAAACGGAATTGGTTGTAACCCTTGGTGAGGTTAGAAGAAAAAGGGTTTTCTTTAACCTTGAGGAAAAAGTTGATATACTCCTAGAGGTTTAAAGGTTTATTTGCCTGAAGGAGAAGAATTAGTAAACTGAGGAATCTTAAGTTCCTTGAGGCATTGATGTGGGCCGGAAGAGCTAAACAATGTAAAAATTGATTGTTTAATCTCTATTCTCTTACTCTTTTTACAATTGCTCTTATTTCATTAAGCTTATTTAATTTGCTATAATTGTATTAGTTGTTTGCTTGCATAGTTACTTCATCCATTGCACACTTAGTTTAACTTGGCCAAATAGTTTGTAGTTTTTTCCAAAAACTCCATTCAACCTCCTCTAAAGTCTATGGGGCTGTTTAGGAATGCGTAGAATCGGTTTTGTTGGACACAATAGTGATCCCAAAATTTAAATGCATATTTGGTAAGCACATTCAAGTCATATAAATGGTTTTTTATTGTTCCAATTACAGGCCAAAAGATGGCCAGAGTTGTTTCAACTCTCCCCTTGGTTTTCACGAAAAACTAAATAAGAAAAAAGGCAACAACAGAAAAAAGGGAAGGAGGGAGAAAAGGAAAGAAGAAAGAAGAAAGAAGCAGCGGCGGCAGTAACCACCGATCACCGATCACCGGTGAAGGGGATCTAAGAAAAAGATGTATCTTGAAAGCTTGATTTTGTTACGGATCCTGAAAGCTTGAAACTTATCTTGATTTTTTATTTTTATTTTTGCGTGCTTGTTTGCCGAATCATCTTGAATTTTTTTTCTAACCTTCCTGAATCTCTTAACATCTAAAAAAATTTATATAAAGAGTTTGATTTGAAGTGGATTTTATTTGCAAGCGTTTGAATTAGTTAGAATTCTGATTTAACAAAATGTTTTTAAAATTCTGAACCAAAATACAATTGAGTTTTGATAAACAATTCATAAATAAGACACGGTTCCAAGTAAAATTGATTTTGATATGAAGTAATAGCTTATGTGGTTCAAAACGAACCTGCTCCAAATCCTAAATTTTCCAAACATGCCCTATAATTTGGGCTACACTTTCAGTTGATCAAAATATCCCTATATATATACTTGTAAAAGTACATAAATAGGTAAGGTCCCATAAATTCTATGAATCAAAATGATAAAGGTTTCTTAATTGAATTAAAGATTACTTATGAGTATTAATTACTAGGTTGAACACAATTACTGGAACATGGTCCTATAAAATTCCATTAATCACAGTAAAAGTCTTCTATATTAAATTAAAATTCTCTCTAAGTATGTCCCATAGCCAATTTTCTCATTTATTTTGTTTTTTTTTTTTATAAATGCTAATTCATCTTTCGATATAATTTGATTTCTCAAATAATTAATTATTGCATAATTTCCACTTCATTTCTTATTTTTAAGAAAATACAAATATAATTTTACTGATAGTTTTAACAAAACTTTTGCATAAAATATGCACATGTAATGCACGTGGTGCATTGCTAATATATATAGACAGGTAAAACATGCACCAATTCGTCCTTCAAAGTAGTTAGTGGTTTTTACTTCACAAGTTACTAAAGATTGTTTCCATCCAGAGTCCCAAACCAAACTTTGGAGAAACTTCAAGGGGACTGGGTATACACTGCCACAAAAATTAGACATAGGTAGTAGGAATTGACATTAGCCATACCAAATGTTCTTTATTTTCACTTGTGCAATTAAAGCTATTATGACACCAATTTTTTAGTCATGAATTTATTTAACTTTCAGTAAATGGAAAGAGAAAGCATTGTGTTTTAAGGGATTTTTAGCTAAGACAAAAATTGTCACCTATTTCTTTTGGTTTCTTGATAGTAGTTTGAGCATACAAAGAGAAACATATATTTTGTTTTTTTTTTTTATTATTATTTTGAAAATTCCTAGTACAACCACCACATTTGCCTTTTCATGATTGTTTATTAGGTGAATTACATAAAACACACTTGAAGTTTAAATCAAATTTCACTTTAGTTCTATTTACTGTAAATTGCTTTAAAACAATCACTAAAGTATTGACATGTTATACTTTCAACCTATTAGGTTTTGTGTGTTGGCTCGTTTCGTTTCAAAACTTGGGATTGGTTTTGTAATTGTTAGTTTTGCACTCAAATACTTAATTGAAGATACTTGAAGACAAAGTTGCAAACTCACCTTGGCTTGGAATGTAAGCACTTAGAGACCATAATAATTTGCCTAGGTGATTAGTTTGTTTCAATGAGATTTTTATATAGTCTTGTATAGTCAAATGGGTGCATTAGTGTTTAGATTGATTCATATAAAAATGTGACTTTGATCTAAATGCTACTATCTTATAAATAGTGAAATTTCTTATTAATTGGATCGATCCAAAAAATTGTGGATCGATCCAAATTAGTTGAAATTCAATATTTATGACTTAGTAACATTTTGGATCAATCTAATTTCAATTATATTTCCAAAATAGAAGCTTGGTTGCTTCAATATATCTTGGTTGAATGAAATTAGATCGAAATAGAATTCAATATATCTTGGTTGAAATTCAATATTTTTTTTTTTGGTTGCGATCTTGGTTGATTTTCTTTCACAAATCACATGGAGACCAAGATTTATGTGGGAAAGGAAATCAATCAAGAACGCAGCGGAAATTAGATTGATTCAATATAAAAAAAAAATCATATTTTGGAAATCAACCAAGAACGCAATGAAAAGTAAAAAATTTTGGTTGAATGATTTCCAACAAAGCATGATCATAATCATGCTATTAATGCATCACTTGATTCCTATCTATGGAGATAGTTAAAGAACTTATATTGAAAACCTTTTAGTCACGAATGAACTTGAGCCATGCAAGTGAATGACCTCCAAAAGTATCCACACCAAGCTTGTGAATAAAGGTCTTAAACTTTTCTCCCTTCAAAAAACCCTAGAAGAGTGGGATAAGAAATAACAAGGAGAGAGAGAATAAGAGAGGCCAGTGATCGTGCCAAACAAGGGAGGTTATTCCTTATTAACAATCAAGATTTAAATTTATAAAGTTCGTGTGATGTAACCTTAATTCATTGTAAACTCAGTTAAGCACGGATATCGTTCACAGGGATTAAAAGCTAAGTTATGAGAAATCTAGCGGATTCAATTCTAGTTAAAGGAAATATTTTTTTTTTTATGATTGAGTGGTTGTTTAAAACTAATTAAAGTAAAACTAGTAAAACTTGTTGATTGATGAGAGAAAAATCAATAATAAAAAGTCTTGGGTAATTCGAATCCACTTAATCATTCATTTATCATATGGTTAACTTGAATTAGGGTTTACAGTCATTTATGATAGTTGATGACTTAAACTACCAGATTAAACCATCAAGATTATCATGCGAATAAGAACTTAGTACTATTCATCCAAATAAGGCATAACTTATCAAACAAGGCATGTACAACCTATCCAAATAAGGCATGAACGAACTAAATTCATATAAGTATGTCCAGTTAAAACCATTGCACAACTAACATAATTGAAATCACAGAAAACAATTGCATTTAATAAATAAATCATTAATAAACGGATTGCATGAAAAGCAATCTCCCAATAATTGTACAATCATCACAAACTAAGTAAAGTACCCAATTCAAATTAAACCATATAACAAATTACAGAAGAAGCTTCATCTAGTACCCAAGATCGGAGTTTAGTTGCTCATGATTAGAGATAACACACCGGTGACGTCCATTCCAAGCTTGTGCATCCAAAATCCAAGGTAAGAGGAGAGAGAATATGGAAGTCCAGAAAGAGAAACTGTATTAGGTCTAGCTAACCATTGCTAGGTCTGAAAATATGCTTCAATAGGTTTAGGAAACCCTAAAAGCAAATCCCCAACAATTCCTTTTGCAAAAATTGCCAAAAACTAAGAAATAACCTAAATAGGAAACTGCTCGGGCTCACCCCTATCGATAGGCATGGTACCCCTATCGATAGGGTCATGCTGCAAGTTGAAGAATTTGAAGCAAATAAGTGGTACGATCGATAGGGGTGATCATCCTATCGATAAGACCATGCTGCAGTTGTATAATTGCTGCAGAATTTGAATCTAAGAGGTGCCCTATCGATAGGGGTCACCACCCTATCGATAAGCCTTGACTTGATTTCCACTTTTTCTCCATTCCAAGCCTCTTTCTTGCTTCCAAAACACTTTGACACTTCTATCCTTCAAGCTGAAAGAATGTGACATACATGGATTCACAGCGGAAGTCATACGATAAAAATTTTGAAAGAATGAATCCAATCATCACAAACATTCAAGAATCATTACAAGCATTGGGTTATGAGTTTATACATACAAGCATATATATTTAAACGCTTTAAATAAACTTACTTGGATTCCTTGTAGTAACTTTCGTCGTAAGCTTCAAAGTGTATGAAGCCTGCGATGGTATCCATACGAACACAAGACCTCAAAAACCTTACACTTCACAAGCTAGGAGAGGAGAGATGAGAGCACCAAAATTGAGAGAGAGAGAATACTCCTCTATAGCTCACGGCCCTAGGGGTTTCCTTTTCTAATTTTTGGTCTTTTCTCTTTTTGATGAGTGGGTGGCTCAGTGCTAGCTTGTCCCATCACCTTGTACTTATAGAGAACCTCTAGGGTTTCCTTTTAATACTTTCTTATTTATAATTTAGCTCCTCAACTATTAACCATTAATAATAAAGCACATGCTTAATTATAAATTAGGAGACTCACTTATGCCCTTTGTTTGTGTGCGACCCATTGGGTTCACCCCAACCTAGTAGTGGTTCGGGACATCTCATGTTCCCTAAAATAGAAACTTTATATTTTTGGTTCGATTGGAACAATTCCAATTTTGCTCTCAATGATAACACTTATCATTAAGCCTTTACTAGTCATGAGTGACATCTAGCAACATATCATGACGTACCCTAGGTTTGGGTGAATAACAGAACTATGTGAACCCTTCATGTTACTTAATCCTTCATCCCCTAATGTCACTGTTAAGATAATCAGGGTATGGTTATAAGTCAAAACCCTTATCTTAACTTCTTGTTATATGTTCAACAAAATATAATCTCAATAAGATGAACCTGATGAAACACTTTCACAGTTCACCTATCACTCTGGCTAGAGATTTAAACTGAGAGTTATCTTTGTGAACTAACCTTTGACATTCTCTCTCATTATAGTGAGAGTGATGATTCCTTATTGCATACTCATCTATCTTCATGCATAACTTATTAGAGCCAATGAGTACCGATTATATCCTTATGGTTGAGGCTGTACGAGATACTATCAAACTCTAGTAACCTATGCATAAGATAGCTATGGTGTCTCAGGTCTAAGGACTACCAATTAAATGGACGACGTAGCAAAAGAATATTCCTTTGACTTAATCTCCATAGGAACATTCTTGCAGATTGTGCATGTTCTCTAATATGCACCCACAGATTAACTAAAGTGTCACTACATTGATAGAAAAGACTACCTATCCTCCCATTGGAGTTAGTTTAAATCTGTGCTACTCTTAGTGGTTTATAAAAGGTCATCTTAAATAAACCTATGAGTAGGAACTCTTTAGAATAAATGTTTATGAGAAATATCAGTCTTTTTATCTCAACAGCTTAAGATGTATATTTCTCTTATCATTCATTCATGGACTTTATCATATATATAATTAAATATACAAGACAATTTATACATTCTAATTAATATAATATGAAATTGATATGCTTTTTAGGATTGGTTTTTGGGCATATCTCTAACACAAGCAACTTCTAACATGCGAGATATCTGATGATCACCTCTTTGCGGCTTCGAAAACTCCATATTTGGGCAAAAATGACCTACAATAGCAAAAATATACTATAAGAACAAAACTCACTAAATCAAAGCAGTACACAATGTAAATAACTCAAATTCATCCTCTAAAGACTGAAAAATGAAGCATGATTGTGAAGCAATCATACCCTCCAACTTTGATTTTGCTAGTCCCTAGCAAACAAAATAAAACAAAGAACATTGAAAAACATTTAACTAATATAACTACTAAAGAAAACAAGTAATAAAGGAAAACCACTTTCATAGGGAATCGCGATTGCATTTAGCATATGCAATAAGCCTTTAAACCCCTAGGTTCCCCCTAGTGGATGAGTTATAGTCTCGTGAGGGTTTGCAAAAATGACACCCACAAACATAAGTAGCAACCAAAACAACTACAAAATGTAAAACCTAAAACTGTAATGAGAAACTAATCAAAATAACATGCAAATTACTCCACTTGAAGATCGTAAATAATGCAAAAATTATGACTAGTCAAGTACTAGCAAGTTCCTGAATGTGTTAGTGATAAGTGAACCAAATATGAATTAGTTTCTCAACAATATAAACATATAAATCCAACCTTGAAATGAGCTTCAACATCAAAATCTCACATGGATGGTCACTCTAAAAAATAAATCATAGGAAGTGATGAGTAACCCCATACAGTATCCCCAAAGATTTATATAAGTCGAATACTAATAGAAAAAGCACAATGAATAACAGAAGATGATTAAGAGTGAAAATGCATACATATTCACCAAACCACAGCACAAATATCACATAGAATGAAACAATGATCATAAGGGAACAAAATGCACATTTTGAATAAAAAAGGACTTGCATTAGTTTGTGATAGACTTGGGTTACATGAAGAATAGGAACACCAAAATGGGATGACCTAAAATTTTGGCTACGGTTACTACCCTAGGTCATCCTGCCTAAACTTAAGCCCACTTTACCCAAGCACACCAAAAAAACTAAACTAAACCAACTGACTAACAAACTCATAAAAACTAGACTGAAAATTATGCCACATCAAACTAATTACTCTCATTCCCCCTTAATATCATCACGCTGCTCCACATGAGCTCTCATCTCATCATTCTGATCCTATGCGGACTCAGCAGTACCATGAGCATCCCCAGCTGGGACCTATACTCCACTACTAGGCTCTAGCTCAGCAAATAATGCAAAGTTTGCATTTGAAAGTACTTCCCCATGCTGCATATGCCTGTGGACACCCCATTTTTACCAATTATTTCTACCATATGTTCATGCAAATGATTAACTAGAATAGCTGATCATTTGGTAAGGAATTGGCCTTGTAAAGACCAAACTACCTAAATTGTCATTTTCTGAGGAAAAGGACAATTCATTATTTCATGTGTACAATTGGATTGGAATCAACCCATTTGTATTGCATTTGACTTTTGAGGTATTTTAGAACATCCCTGTAAATTTTCATAGCATTCTGATGAGAGCTCGATAGGTAATTAGGGTTTTTGCGACTTGAAGGGCATTTTCGTCCTTTTTCTCGTATAATTTCCGAATGACCTCTGAATTCGAAACAGATTGTTTCATGAGGTTTATATGGATGTGGGGAGTGTATTTGAAGTGTCAATTGAGCCTTTGAATGGTTGGGATAGATTCGCCCAAAATCGATCACACGGGTAAGAATGAACTGAATTAGGGTTTTGTTCAAATCGACCGTGAATTGGTCATTTTCACCAAAATGAAAGATTTTCAAAACATGTTTTCAAGTACCAATTTCATATTAAAACCATGTATTTGAAGTGTCATTTGGCTAGCGTTTTGCTAAAAACCTTGACCATGGTCAAGTATTTTTAACCCAAAAACATTCTAAAAATGTGGAGGATCAAAACACGGTCGTTTCGAGCCCTGAACCATCGAATTTGGATCATATTTGACCAAAATATGGCCAAAATATGAAAACCCTTGAATTTGGGGAAGAAAATATGGGAAGTCAGCATGGTGACCGTCCAGCCCAGGACGGCCAGCCGTCCAGGCTAGGACGGCTATCAGGATGGTCGAGCCAATTTTGCAATTTTGGTAGGTTTGTGACTTTCCCACTTGTTTTGGCCAATTTGACTTGTTTTTTTTTTTTGGAGGAATTCGAAGGGGTTCAGCTGGCAAACCCTAGGGGAGATTTGTTCTAAGTCCTAGGATTGTTTTTAGATGATTAAATCCTAACCATTCAAGGTTTTGAACCCTAGCTATATATATGCTTCATTATAAAGTTAGAGAGGAGAGAGGATTCTAGGGTTGAGAAAAGAGGCTACAGATCTGATTTTCTTACACCATTGGAGAAGAGAACCTAAGTGGAGAAGAAGGAGAGGAGAAGAAGGAATCAAGGTTAGAAAGCTTGAAGGAAGAAAGCCAAGAAGGAGGGAGAAGGGTAAATCCTCAATCCTAGTTTTGTTTTCTTTGATTATTACATAAGTCTATGATGCTATGATGTAAGTTCTCTTCATTCTCATATGAGATGGATCACCTTTTTCTTTTGTTATGAGAATGTCTAACATGATAGGGTGGTTTCTTATTTGTCATGCATGATAGTATATTGATAGTTTTAGTTTTGTTGTTCATGGTGTTTATTTAATATGTTTGCATACTAGAATAGGATATGTAGTTCATTTTTTTTAGCATAGGCCAGTAGCATAGTCGTATGTTTAGCAGTATATAGGTTTTGATTTAATGATTATTCATTGTGATTTTATGTGAGATAATTTGATAGGATAATTTTCATCATGATTTTTATGAGAGTATATGTGATTAGGATGTCTTTTATTGTGATTAAATGCATGTTAGAGTTAGTTTCATTATTATGATATGCGATTCAATGTGATTAGGGTTAGCTTAGTTAGGATTTTATATGAGTATGCATGTTAGGATTAGTTTTTGTCATGATTTTATGTGTAGATGCATGATTAAAATTAGTTTTCTTGTTATTTTATGTGTGCATGCATGATTAGAAGTAGTTTTATCATTGTTCTATGTGAGTATGCATGATTAGGGTTAGTATTGCTATGATTTTATGTGAGTAAGCATGCTAGGGTTAGTTTTTGTTGTGATTTTATGTTTAGGATGAGTCCTTTGTTGTTATTTTATGTATGCGAGCATGCCTAGGGTAAGTGTTGATATGTTCATATTGTTATTTGATTCTCTTAATATTTGATTGATGGCATTAATGATGATATGAATGTGTTAGTATGTTATTTTGACATGTGATGAGTCTTGAGTCTTTTTATGCTTTTTATGATTATTTGAATACTTGATATCAATTTGATGGATTGAATATATAAATTGTGTACGAGGGAGCGTGCGAAGGTAAGATCCTTCCCGTGTGTTTAAGATAATTGTTTAAAGCATGTTTGTTGTTAGTTTTTTATAAGTCTTGCATGGTAATTTAGTAGAGCATGTTAGATTGTATGCTAGGGTGTTTATTTGTCATTTTTCATGGATTAATAGTGTTTTTTAGGCTATTTTGAACATGTATTCAAATCTGTCCAGATTTGAATATATGTTTTAAAGTGGTTTAATTAACATTTTTAAGCCATATTTTTGCACAATTTTTATAGTACTTTTATAGTATATTCATGTAGAAAGCATGCTAGGTCATCTTCATCATTTTTATTCTTTGTTTTCATGGTTTTTGGAGTGATTTAAGGTTCATATTCAAATCTGTTCGGATTTGTTTATGTCCTTAAATTATTTCTAAAAATTATTTTAAGGCCAAATCCAATTTAGAAATATGCTTAGGTTCACATAGATTAATTAGAATGTATTTAGGAGCATTATCATGTATTGTTATGATCAATTTCATGTATATTTGTTTGGATTTGTTTAAATTACAGCATGCATTTGCATTAGTATATTAGGTTTTTAGATTAACTTTAGGGCTAGTTAGAGACCCTAGGTTTAGGAAGGTCACTTGACCTTCCCTAGGACAGTCCTTTGTTGTAAAAGTCACACTCAGATTTGAGTATTATAATCGATTTAAGAGTCAATCTTCGAGAGATTTCCTAAAAAGACTTTTGATGCAATGTTTATGAAATAAACATGATTTTATGAGATATTTGATAATTCAATGATTTTCAAAAAGATTTGAAATGTTTTAAAGATTTTTATCTAGGAATGAGATTACTGCCCATATGATTTGTTTTCTTGAAATATCTTTGAAAAAGATTTTCAATTGGAATTGAATTCTAAAGATGAGAATTATTTAGAATTTTTGGATTTTATGAAAGTCTTTTAATTTGAAATGATGTCAAATAAATGATTTTAAATGAATAAAACTCTTGAAGTTAGAGTCTTGAATTAGGTTGCATACCTTTGATGATGTGATCGATTACAATAGGAGAGTCCTAGGGTAGTCGAACTACGTGGATTTTGATACTTGCTAGGTGATACTAGTAAGTTACGTAGGCGCTAATAGGGCTCAAGTCCGCCCTAGGATGCCCGTAGGGTATTCTAGGTTTTTAGGGTTTGTTTGTATCTTTTCTTTATTATTAATATAACTAATATAGATTATTGCATTTTATATCACTATTTTATTGGCTGATTTAGATTATTTAGGATTGTTTGTAATAAGAAATTTAAATTGCCCAAATAAATTAGAAGTCCTTTAATTAGGGCGATGTGGGTGCCTACAAGTGAAAGCTTGGAACCTTCCCATGTCGTAACCTAGCCCCCGAATCCATCTCTGGTTCGTAGACTATCTTTTCATTGAAAATGGAGTTTGTTTTGTTGAAAATAAAATATTTTTATGGTTTCCTTATTCCTTAAAAATAAGGTGGCGACTCCTTTGTTTGTTTTCTAAACCCCCCTAATCACATCGCCTGGTGATGATGTGGACACCATCAAGCCCGTCAAAAGGCTGGTCCACAATGCCATAGAACCCTCTACCTAGCCGACTGTCTCTGCAACTCCATACGTATCAAGCACTGCTCCTCTAAGATCTGAAAGAGAAGGGACTCAACACTGGTAAGTGTGGTAGGAGCAATATCATATTGCCTATGTGGCAAAGTCTCAGTTGGCCCAGATGGCCCTGTCTCAACTGGCTCAGATGGCTCTTTCTCTATAGCAATTGGGGGGACTATGTATTTTTTCTTGTTTCTACCTCTTCATATGCCCTGGCGGCCTTAGCACTCCTCAAAAGAGTAGCTGGGGTGATAAGACCTTCTCCCCAAAGGCTGTCCTCTATTGTCCGAACCCTCACCTTTAAGCATAACTTTGTGATCATCTGTGGAAAGGGCATATTATTAGGGGGTTGCCCTATGATTTAGGCACGAATCTCTAAAAAAATCATCAATGCCTGATCAATCTTCATCTCATCCATAGACTCCACTAGCAGACAGATAGCCTCTAAAGAGATATGACTGTCTATCCCTCAAAGTCTCAAGTTGCAATAAAGCAACTTAATCATCATAGCATAAATAGGCTTTATGTTCCCACTCGTGAAATGATTTCCCACCCTCTTGCTCGAATCAAGATACACAATCCCAACATATTCGTCCACACTTTTAAACGGATAATCCTTGTGAGAAAATGTCACTGACTGGGGAACCAGGCACTCACATCCCAAATAATCAGCAATCCAGTCCACTGTAAGCTCTATCGTACGCTTCCCAACCTGTGCATTGATCATCTCCTCATCCTTCTCATCTCTCTTCACCGTCAAATAGAATTGACGAACAATTGAGGGCTTAAACCCATCCCCTTTATTCATGTTAGAGATATGCCCTAAAACCAATCCTGAAGGGCATATCATATTCATATTATAAGATATTAAGAAGGTATAAACTTATCTTATGTGTTCTAACATACATGATAAGGTCTTTGAATAAATTATAGGAGAAATATACTGTAGACATCCATTTTTGACCATGAGTATGGTCATTAATGGTTGCCTTTGATTTAAGGTGAAATAGGGTGTTAAAACCCTAAGTTGCCAGTTTTACCTTTGTGAGTAGTTAAATAGAGGTCATTATCACATGTAGGTTTTTAGGTCAGATTGAGTCGGTTCATTTTGCATTAGGTTTTTAGAGAGTCTAGGAACATCCCTACAAAATTCCATGGCATTCTGAGCCTGGCTTGATAGAAAATAAGGCCTTTTGTGACTGAAGGGCAATATTGTCTTTTGAATCACAAAAGCCCTAAATGACTGTCGATCTTGTCTCGAATGGTCTCGGAGTCTTGGCATAAATATTTAAAGTGTGTTTTGTAGCTAAGTTGATCAATGGCAAGGTCTATAGAGCCTTCTGGCTCATGATTGGCTCTTAAGGTCCAAAAGGCCATTTCAAGGCCAAATTAGGATTTCAACCAATAATGACCGGGATTCGATATTTTTATCAAACCAAAGCCTATAAAGGCTTCAAAACACTTTCCTAAAACATTTTAAAACTTGTTTCGAGAAGAAGAAATGATTTCGAAAGCAATTGGTTAGCAAATTTCAAAACCCTTATTTGGGCCCGACAGGCCCTAAACAGCTAATCAGTCGACTTTTCCCTAAACCTTGACCTCGGTCAATGCATTTTCACTTCAAACACTTCTTAAAACATGGAGAATCGAATCACGATCGTTTCGGTGCTTGAATCGTCAAATTTGGACTTAAAACGGGCCCGAAAAGCCGAAAAAAGTCGAAACGGGGCTGAGATAGGCCCACATAGGCCCAAAATTGACATGAGGGATAGACGACCGTCCACCAAGGGACGGCCAACCGTCCCAAGGTGGATGGTTGTCGATCTTTTCAGCCAATTTTGATAAAAATCAGAGTTTTTTTCCCGCCAGGACTCTTCCAAGCCCTGCCATGTGTCCAGTTCGGCCATGGGACTTTGGATGAGTTCAAACACCTTGGAAGGCTGGTTTAGAGCCCTTGAAACATTCCTAAGAGATTTAAACTCAGCCATTGATCAAATTCAGGTCTCCCTATAAATAGAGGGCCCTGAAATCAGTTTTAACACACAGAATAAGCTTTAGAGAGCTAGCTTGGAGAATAGAGGCTTGAGCAATTGCACAAGCTTCCCCCATAGCACTCTAGCTTAAGTTTTAAAGTCCTTGAGGTCCTTGGAGTCCTTGGAGCTTGAAGAGAAGGCTTGGTGCAAGAGAGAAGGAGGCAAAGAGGTTAGTAGAGTTTTATAGTTTGTTTAAAGTTTTATATTTTTCTTCTTCTTCTTCTTCTTCTTCTTCTTCTTCTTCTTTTTCTCTTTTATGTCTATGTTGTGTTAGGATTAAGTATGTAGAATAGGTTTTAGATTATGCTTGTACAATAATGGTCTTCTAGATGCATATAGGTCCTTTTTGTTTTGAGTCTAGTTTTCTTACATAATGAATATAGTCTTCTTCTTCTTTATTTGAAAGTATGTTGATTGCTATATGAGTATTGTGAGCATGCTTTAGATATATTTCATGACTAGAGTGCATGTTAGGAGTGAGTCTTTGTTGTTATGATTTTCCATTTTTATTATAGTTTGAGTCTTTATCATGCTAGGATATTAGTATTAGAAGTAGGGTTATGTATTGTTTTTTTATAGATAGCATTGTCCTTATTCTTAATTATTAAAGTTTATCACATGGAATACCTAAGTATGGATTGATATATGAATTGTGTTCGAGGGAGCATGCTATGGTGAGTTTCTTCCCTTGTGATGAATGTTATTAATTTAAGCATGATTATGATGTGATCTCTTGATTGTCTTGCATAGTGTTTTAGCATATTATTTTGGCATGCATCTTAGTCATTCTCACTCTTTTTATTTGTTATTTTCATGGGCTTTAGTTCATTTTAAAGGGTATATTCAAATATGTCCATAGATTGAAAGTACATTTAAAGTATACTAAAAGTCATTTTTTAGGGTCTAACCAACCTAGAAACATGCCTAGGTTCACATAGAATAATTATATTGCATCTAGCACATTCTCATGCATTTTTATTAATTGTTTAGTCGCATTTTTCATGCATTTTTCATAAATTCCAGCATGCATTGTTTTACTATTTTAGGTTGTTTAGATTAATTTAGGATGTAGTTAGGGACTCAAGGTTAGGGGAGCCACTTGGCTCCACCTAGGATTCCCCTTTGTTGTAAGAATTACATTAAAATTAGGATTCTAGTAAGTTTAGGATCCTATTTTCGAGAGGATTTTCAAAACTAATGTTTTACTAAAATTAATCCATCATTAAATGGATCCCAATGAAATTGGAACTCTTGAAATTGACTTGGAATGAAATTCCACCTTTTGGAATGATTTAATTCGGGATAGAATTCCCATTTTGAAAAGAGTTTTGATTGGATAAGAATTATGATTTAAAAAGAATTCTAACTTCATTGGGAATCTATTAATTGATGAATTATTTTCTAAAATGGATTTTAAATTAATAAAAACTCTCGGAGATAGAGTCTTGGATGAGATAGAATGCTAATGATAGTGTATTTCATTACAATAGGAGAATCCTAGGTAATCGAACTACGCGGACTTTGATCCTTATCAAGTAATTGGTAAGGTACGTAGGCAATCAATAGGGTGCAAGTCCAATCTTAGGATAACTCTAGTCTCCTAAGGTCTTTAGGATTTCTTTGATTTCTTTTTTTTATTTTATTATTATATCTAGTATTATCTACACTATTTTCAATGGTTGATTAGATAAATAGGATTGATATGATAAGATTTTGAATAAGCCCAAAAGTAATTAGGAGACCTTTAATTAGGGTGAGGTGGGTGCCTACAAGGAGTTCCTTGGAACCTTCCCACTTCGTAACCTAGCCCCCGAATCCAACTTTGATTCAAAAGACCATGCTTTTCCAAAATATGGGGTCAATGTTTTATTGAAAATAAAACTCTTTTCGTGGTTTCCTTGTTCCCTAAAAATAAGGTGGCGACTCCTAGTTTTTTTTACAAACTCTCATCCTTTTTCAAAAACCCAATCTTGAGTGGATAATAGAGAAGGATAAACGTGGATAATAGAGAAGGATAAATCGAGATGGATAAACATCATCCATAATCCACTCAAGAAGACACCCACAAAGTGAACGAGAGGCCTCCCGATCAGGTTGGCTGGTTCACATATACATCTCAAGATGTTGAGATAGAAAGACTAATATTTCTCATATACATTTATTCTAAACAGTTCCTACTCATAGGTTTATTAAAGTGGATATTTAATAGACCGCTAAGAGTAGCACATATTTAAACTAACTCCAAATGGGAGGATAGTTAGTCTTTCCTATCAGTGTAGTGACACTAAAGTTAATCTGTGGGTGCATATTAGATAATATGTTCATTGAATATGATCTGCAAGAATATCCCTATGGAGATTATGTCAAAAGGGATATTCTTATGTTACGTCCATTGGTAATCCTAAGACCTGAGGCACCATAGCTGTCTTATGCATAGATTACTAGGATTTAATAGTATCTTGTACAGCCTTATCCACAAGGATGTAATCGGTACTTATTGGCCCTAATAAGTTATGCATGAAGATGGATGAGTGTGCAATAAGGAATCATCACTCTCACATTGATAAGAGAGAATGTTAAGATTAGTTTATAAAGATAAGTCTCAACTGAATCTCTGGCCAGAGTGATAGGTAAACAGTGAAAAGAGTTTCACTGCACTTACTTTATTGAGATTATATTTTGTGAAACATATATCAAGGTGTTAAGATAGGGTTTGACAGAATACCATACCTATTATCTTAACAGTGACATTAGGAGATGAAGGATTAAGTAATATCAAGGGTTCGCATAGTTCTGCTATTCACCAAACTTAGGGTATGTCATGATATGTTGCTAGATGTCACTCATGACCAGTGAAGGCCTATTGATAAAGTGTTATCAATGAGGGCATAATTGAAATTATTCTAATTGAACCTTAAAATAGAAAGTTTCTACTTTTAGGAGACATTGAGATGTCCCTGTCCACTACTAAGTTGGGGTGAACCCAAAGGGTCAAACACAATAGGGTGTAAGTGAGTTTCTTGAACTTGTGGGAGGGGAACACTATGATTGTAATGTGTTTGACCTTAATTATTAATGGTTAATAAGTTAGGGGTCAAAACATAACCAAGAATAGAGTTACTCTTAAAATGGATGGATGGTCATTCTAGCACTAGTAACCAAACACTCCAAAAGAGAGAGTTTATAAAAAGAAAGAAAGGGAACCCTAGGGAACTGTGTGGAACACTCATCCAAGGGCGCTCTCTCTCTCTAGCCGTCACTCCCTCTCTCCCTCTCCAAGCTAGCTCCTCTCTCAAGGGTTGTGAAGGACTAGAAGTTTCGAGAAGTTTTACATCTATGTGGATACCATTGGAGGTTTCATCGTTTTGAAACTCGAAGGAAAGCTACACAAAGATTACAAGTAAGTATATTTATTGTTTTTAAATATATGTTATTCTTGTTTGCATAAACTCATATCCCGATGCTTGAATCGATTCTAGGATTGAATGCGATGATGGATTCTTTAAAAAGAAAATTTTTGTTTTAATCTTCTGCTGCGAATCCTTTTTAGTTAAGTTTAATCACTTCCTTTCAATTCAACCACGCTTTTGAATCCCTCCACTCCAACTGCTTCATAATGGGTGTCTCTTATTGAAAGGTTGTGGTGTCCACGTACCTCTCCACATTGAAATGCCTCCCTTTCAGAACATCTGGCGATGAGCAAGTGTTGTCTTTCTATTTCTTCTTTGCTGGCAGCCTTTCTCGCTTCTTCTTTCCCAAATCTTTCACTGGGATGGAGGTTGGAGGCTTTTTAACGCTCCCTGTAATTCCAATAGTAGGGTGATCAAGATCGATCTTATAAAAATTATAAGAATTACTGTCGTCAGATTGCGCCTGTGAGATCTCTTCCGGTGGTACCCAAGATCAGATGTCGAGTTATTGTCACAATTAGTGCTCGACTCAGACTCCTCAATCACCACCTTCTTGCCTTTACCATAATATGTTGCCTTAAACTTTTGGGGTATCGACTGTGGAGGCTAACTGATTTCAATCCCCTTTACCAGTTCAGCAGCCGATTTCTCTTTTTGAACATAGACCAACTTGTCTATTTTGCCTTTCGACGCAGTCTGCACGGTTTGCTTTTGTTTCGCCATTTCAATTCAACCAACGTCTTAGAACACTCTGTACCAACTGTCTAGAACATACAACACTGCAGAAAATAACCCCAGTCCACACTCCATTCTCAATGCACACCACAAACACAAACACAACACAACAGAGAAATATTTCAGCACTAATTCACAAATATCACAATACTAGTACTTAATCTAAATGTAATCAATTAAAATTAGCAACAAGTATTAGATGAATCAGTTTAAAGTGCCCACATTCCAATCATTACCTAAGCTTCTCCCAATGTTCAACAATTCATAGAATTTGCCCCCCAAGGCCTCACTTAGACCATTAATCACAGACTCACAATACAAACTGACAATACCCTAGAACATACCTCACTGTGGTGTAAAAAAAATGAGGATGGCTGGAATTTCTACCGGTGGTAGTGGTGATGGTATGAACGAGAGAGTGAGATGTGAGAAGTGGAGAAGAGAGATAGAGAGAGAAACAAAAAGAAAAAGAGAGGGGACTTGTCGGAATTTCTGCCGGTGGTGGAGTGTTGATGACCAGCGGTGGGATGGTGGTGATAGTGCTAGGTTTGGAGCAGGTGCGCGGGAGAGAGGAAGAATGAATGAAAGAAAATGAAAGAAAAAAAAACGGAAAGAAATAAGGGATTTTCAAGATTTTGGGGAATTTTTTTATTTTTATTTTTTTTTAAAAGCTGAATCAACCTATCGATAGGGGTAGAGGTGCCTATCGATAGGGGAGGGTCTCAGTCTGCAAGAAAATTTGGCTGTAAGTAGACCCTATCGATAGGGCATGGATCCCATCGATAAGGTGAAGGGTGCCTATTGATAAGGGAGCTTCTCGACTGCAAGGAACTTTTGACGGCAAGGGGGCCCTATCGATAGGGTGGTCTTACCCCTATTGATAGGATGCTCAATTCTCCAGCCATTTTCTGAAGAAAAAAAATTTTCGATTTTCATGAACCCATAAGCACCCCACTGCATCTTTACACTTTTACCATTCAAAACCAATTCCTTCAACATACCCGTACCAAGGCTTCTTAGGTTTATGAATAAACTATAATTTAAAGCACAAATTACGGTACAAATAAAAAAAACAACTGACCTTAAACAAAGACTACCGACACAAAGGCTCAAGGACTCAAAATAAAGGCCTAAAATCATTTTCTAAACATGCAAGAATGTTCCCAAATGATCAAAGCTCATCCATGCTAACATATGCACCTAACGTAGCAAATATGCAATGCATAATAAAAAATGCAATAACCAAATACGTTGAAACGAACAAGATGTAAAATTGTTCCCTAGAAAGGCATGAATGGCTCAAACTATGCATAAATGGTTCAAGTCTCCACTCTAAGTCTGGGTAATCATTCATATGCTCATATACCAGAGAAAATATTCACAAAGGTTCGTGCGTGTGCAATATTATTAGGAACAAACTAGTACAAAGACAAAGTTCACAATAAATGCATTAAATATGATCAAATGGGTATTATAAATGCATGAACTTTAGAAAAGTCTTCATTTAGGACAAGAAATGACAATCTAAAGAAGAAAAACAAAATATAAAGAAAGAAAAACAAAAATTGCAAGAATTCATAGACACACATCCCAACACACTTATGAATGTAATGCAAGTGAACCCCCCAACTTAAATCCTAGCATTGTCCCCAATGTTGGAGAGAAAAAGCAAAAGACAGTAAGGAAGGTGAACTTCGAGCAACTAACCAAACCTAACTAAAACTGAATAAAAATAGACTAGATTGCACCAAGACATGGGTTTCCTCCCAAGAAGAGCTAAGTTTAACATCTTCAGCCAGGCGTGGTATACCTCCTAAATCAAACTCATAGGTGGGGTCCTCTAAGTCCATCGACTCAACCACCATCCCATCTCGAGTCATATCCTCATCATCAAAGCCCTCACTATAAGGCTTAAGCCTTTAGCCATTCACCGTGAAGGACGAGCCATCACAGGGAATGCTAATCTCAATAGCACTACGGGGAACGACCTTGGAAACCATGTAAGGCCCGTCCCATCGAGATCTTAGTTTGCCCGAAAATAATCGCAATTTAGAGTTAAAAAGCCAAACTTTCTGATTTGGTTCAAAAGATTTTTTAGTAATGTGCTTATCATGAAATTCTTTCATTTTGGCTTTGTAAAATTTGGAACTTTTATAAGCTTCATTGCGAATTTCCTCAAGCTCGTTAAGTTAAAGTTTGCAGTATTAACCCGCTTCCTTCATTTCAAAATTAAACTGCCGAATGGCTCATAGTGCCTTATGTTCAAGCTCGACGGGAAGATGGCATGGTTTACCATAAATTAGTCGATAGGGAGACATGTCAATGGGAGTCTTACAAGCAATTTGATAAGCCCAAAACGCATCGATAAGTTATAAAGACCAATCCTTACAATCGGGCTTGATCGTTTTTTTCCAAAATATGTTTTATCTCCCTATTCGACACCTCTACTATTTGGGGATGGTATGTGGTAGCTGCTTTATGCGTAATGGAGTACTTGGCAACAAGTGCCGCAAAATGTTTGTTATTGAAATGAAAGCCTCCATAACTAATAATAGCCTTAGGACACCCAAACCGCGAGAAAATGTTCTCTTGGAGGAATTTCAATACCACTTTGTGATCATTCGTCCTAGTGGCAACAGCTTCTACCCATTGGACACATAATCGACTACCACTAAGATATACTCAAACCCATGAGAGATAGGAAAATGACCTATGAAGTCAATACCCCAAACATCAAAGATTTCTACAATAACAATAGGACTAAGTGGCATCATATCCATTCTAGACATAGATTTCATCTTCTGACAGTTCTCATAAGACTTACAGAAGTCCATAGCTTCCTTAAATAAAGTGGGCCTAGAACCCACACTGAAGAACTTTAGCAGCTATCTTTTTGCCACTAAAATATCCACTACAAGCCAGAGTATGGCAGAACTTTAACACATCACTAAAGTTCTGCGAAAAGAATCGATATTTTTTCTGTTTAGAACAAGTAGAAGGAATATGCCCTAATAATTAATGATATGCACATACCAAGGCAAATAAACTTGAAACACTGCAAACAACTGTTCATCGGGAAAGGAATCCCGAATCGGAAAAGAGTTACTCTCGTTGTTTACCAAAATCCTAGACAAATGATCAACTACCCCATTTTCAGACCACTTCTTATCCCTAATTTCACTTTTAAGAGAAGAATCCATCTAATCAATCTAGGCTTAGTTTCCTTATTGGACAAAAGGTACCGCAATGCGGCATAGTTTGAGAAGACAATAACTTTGGATCCTAGCAGATAAGATCGAAATTTATCCAAGGCATAGACAACATCAAGTAATTCTTTCTCAGTAGTGGTGTGATTCAATTGAGCATCAGAAAGTGTTTTACTGGCATAATAAATCACATAAGGGACTTAGTCTACCCTTTGACCCAAAACAGCACATATAGCATAATCTGAAGCATCACACATTATCTCAAATGGTAATGACCAATTCGAGGACCGCATAATCGGTGAAGTGCTCAAGAGAGAGCGCAATATCTTAAAAGCTTTCAGACAATCCTCATCAAAGACACATGATACATCCTTGGCAAGTAAATTGTACAAGGGCCTAGATATTTTACTAAGGTCGTAAAACCCAGCATGTTTAAGGAAGGACCGGATTTGTTTCACATAGGTAGGAGGTAGTAATTTAGCAATCAAATAACCTTTGGCCCGATCGACCTTTATGCCCCGACGAGAAACTACATGACCTATAACTATCCCCTCTTGAACCATAAATGGCTCTTCTCCCAACTCAAGACCAAGTTAGTCTCACATCACCGCTTAAGTACTTTGGACAGATTAGAGAGACAAGCATCAAAAGACGAGCCGAACATAGAAAAGTCATCCATAAACATCTCTAAGAAATCCCCAATTATGTCAGACAATATGGCCATCATGCATATCTGGAATGTGCTAGGAGCATTGCTTAGGCCGAAAGACATATACCTAAAGGCAAAAGTACCAAAAAGACAGGTAAATGTGGTATTTTCTTGGTCCTCGGGATACACTACTATTTGGTTATATCCAGAATAACTATCTAAAAAACAATAGTAACTTTGTCCCGTTAATTTCTCTAGGATTTGGTTAATGTAGGGAAGTGGAAAGTGATCTTATCTAGTTTTGGAATTCAATTTTCTGTAATCGATACACACTCCCTATCCAGTGGTGGCGCGAGTTGGGACTAGAATACTCTCATCAGTAGCAACTACAATGATTCTCGACTTTTTGGGTACAAACTTGTCACCACGTCATGAAGGAGAAGAAGAGAAGTACCGAAGTACAATTCAACTTTGAGGACGGATCCCGAGAAATGTGCAGTGGAAATAGCCCTGTCACAACTATTTCCAATTCCAAGGGAGGTGACTGTATGTAACGAATTAGAAAAAATTAATATGGGTACTAAGCAAGATATTAAGAAAACATTTGTTGCAAAAAATATGCCATTAGAGGAAAAAATAAAATTGATTGAGTTATTGTAGAAATGCAAAACTGACATTTTTGCATGGAGTTATGAGGAAATGCTTGGTTTACCAGAGGAAGTTGTTGTACACAAACTGCATACATTTCCGCACGTCAATCCTATGAAATAAGCCATGCGGAAATTCAAACCGGAAATAGAAAAGAAAATTATGGTTGAAGTAAAGAAGTTAATTGACGCAAATTTTATAAGAGAAGAACAATATCCAGATTGGTAGCTAATATTGTGCCAGTGGTTAAAAAGAATGGATCATTGCGGATTTGTGTAGATTTTGGGGATCTAAATAAAGCTTGTCATAAAGATGAATCTCCTTTACCTAATATGGAAATACTGATTGATGATACCTCACACTATTATACTTTCAGTTTCATGGATGGATATAATGGATACAATCAGATTAAAATGACTCAAGGAGATGCAGCGAAAACTAACTTTATAACACCCCTGGGAGTTTTCTGCTATACCATAATGCTTTTTGGATTGCGGAATGGCGGTGCAACTTATCAACAAGCCATGACAGTCATTTTCAAGATTTTATGCATTCGGAAGTGGAATTTTATGTTGATTTTGTCAGATGGTAAAGATAAACCCATTAAAGTGTGCCTTTGGAGTGAAGTCGGGGAAATTTTTGGGGTTTGCTGTGCGTTATCAGGGCATTGAAGTCGATCCGAGGAAACTTAAAGCAATTCAGGAGATGCAACCACCAAAATCAGTCAAACAGTTAAAAATCTTTCTGGAAAAGGTTTCATATATTAAGAGATTTATTTCAAATCTTGCTAAAAAGATTGCTCCCATGAACAAACTATTGCGGAAAGATGTTAAATTCATGTGTATACATATTGTCAAATGACTTTTGAAGCTCTGAAGGCAGAATTACTAAAACTGCAGATTCTGAGAGCACCGGTAACTGAAAGACCTTTGATTTTGTACTTGTCCGCAACTCTAGAGGCAATGAGTGCTTTATTGGCCCAACTAGATGAAATGGGGAAGGATTATCCTGTTTATTATATGAGTAAATTTTATCATGTTGCGGAGCTTAGATATTCCCGCATTGAGAAGTGTTTAACTCTGGTCTTTGCTACTGATAAGTTCCATCACTATATTTTAGGGCAAACCATCTATGTGATCACTAAAGCAGATCCCGTGAAATATTTATTGCAATAACCAGTTCTTTCAGGGAAGCTGGCTAGAGTTTGAAATTAACCCAGTTTGATCTAAAATGTAAAAATCAAAAGGCTATCAAAAGGCAGGCAATCGCAGACCTTTTAGCAGAAAATCCATGTTCAGATAATTATTTAACTTCTGATTAGCTGAAAGATGAACATGTTTTCAATGCTATGGAATCTTCATGGATTATTCATTTTAATGCTATTCTTGCACGAAAGTCTTATAAATAGATGGATGAGACAATAATTAATGGTGGAATTGGGTTAGCCTTTAGAAATCCTGATGGGCAAACTATCACTTTTGCCTTCAAGACCACTTTTGTAACCACTAATAATGTTGTGGAATATGAGGCTCGGATTCTGGGATTGTTCTTGGCTCAATCAGTGGGCATCTTACAGTAAGACAAAAATTCCGCAAAAAGCATTAGACAGTAGAGTGTTCGATACATCTACCTACATGGCTTCCTCTATAAATATAGCTATGATGGCACGTATCGACATTGTGTATCCACTTCGGAAGCCCAATTTTTAATGCAAGAAATCTATTCGGGGGTTTGCGGGGAACATGCAAGAGCTGTTCGTCTATATGCTAAAATAGCCAAATTAAAGTATTATTGGCCATTTATGGTCAAGGATTGCACAAAATTTGCGAGAAGATGCCACTTATGCCAAATTCATGCTAACATTTAGCAGCAATCAGTTCATATGCTATGTCTTTTAAGGGCTTACTAGCCTTTTCAACTCTAGGGACTAGATTTGATTGGGAAACTTAATCCATCCTCCAGCAAAAATCACGTATGGATACTAGTTGCTACAGAATACTTCAGTAAATGGTTAAAGGCCATTCCACTGCGGAAAGCCACTTCAGAAGCTATATCATTGTTTATCAGAGAATATTATTGCCAGATTTGGGCTTCCACAGATTTTGGTGACTGATAATGGCACACAGTTTTAGGAGAAGGTAAATTATTTATGATAGAAATTTAATATTTTTCATGCGCAATCTACAACTTATTATCCAGAAGGTAATGGTCAAGCTAAGGTAATGGTCAAGCTAAGGCAACAAATAAGACTCTGTTGAGAATTTTGAAAAAAAATAGTGAAGCAATCACGGAAAGACTGGCATGAAAAATTAATAACTGCTTTATGGGCATACAAAACAAGGGTACAAACAACAATAGGGGAAACTCCATTTGCGTTAGTCTATGGAACTGAGGGTAGTGTCCCTACAGAATTACTTATACCTTCTACCATAATTTTTGCCTCAACTGATACTCCTGCAGATTCAATGGATTATGCACAATTGCGGATGGATGACTTGGTTATGCTTGAAGAAAAGAGAATGAAGATAGTTGGTAAGCTACACATTTATGCCAAACAAATGGCTAGGGCCTTTGATAAGAAAGTTCACGAAAATGTTTTCACTGTGGGAGACATCATGTTTTAGGTCCAAGACTTCATAATGGCAAAAATGGGTAGCATCAAATTTCATGCAAATTATGAAGAACAACCGTATGTCATTACTAAAGCATATGCCACAGGATATTACAGATTAACTTCTTATGATTTCATAGAATTAAAGGAGTCAATTAATGGAAAGTGGTTGAAACTGTATTTTCCTTGAAATAAAAAAATGTGTATTACATAATAATTTGTTTGATTACAATTTTAATGATTACAATTATCCCATCCCATTACAGTTTTACCCTGTCTCACAAATTATAGCCTAATTCTTTCATTTTCTTTTCCAACTGTTGCCTATGTGCCCTGATCCGATCCACATCTTTGAGTGTCATTCGTTGCCCCATTTGGGTGGTTGCAAGGATTTTGTTTAACTTTTGCTGCTTCTTGACAAGAAGAAACTTCTTTCTATTGCTGGAATAGCTAAATCCTTTGTTCTATCTTTGCTTTCTAGGCTATTAATAAAGTAATTTGTTTGTTTACTTGCTCTAACTAGCGTTTTGCTGCTCTATCTCTTTCAAGACATTTACCAAATGCTTCCATTTGCAGTTATATCTTTAAACGCTCATTCTCAACTTGTTCTTTCCCATTTGCCTTATCAGTTAACACAGACCGACCTTATTCTTCTGCTTCCTGTTGTTTAAATTGGAGAACAGTATTCAGGAAAGGATCTACCAGACTAGTATCGAATCTGCTCTCTTATAGCACACCCAGTATATTTTCCAGATCCTGCAGATGATTTAAAGATTTTTTGGGGAAGTCTTCTATGTTATAACAGAGGGCAATCAACATTTGTGTCAATTCCAAAGCTTTCTTCTACTTTCTTTATGGGGATTGCTCCATCTTATAATAAACATTCGTAAGGTTTTGAGGATACAGTGACATAAACCAAGGGAATTGCCGATATGCTCTCTCTATTTCTACTGAAGGTGTTGTTACCTTAGGAGCCTCAATCCCAATTAGATCATCATTAAATAAGCATTTTGCTTATAATTCCACAAGCTTATAGGGTCGTCTTGTCATATCTTGCTCATCATCAGCAGAATTAGATACTTTCACAATCATCTCTGCAATTGGGTTTTTCGCAGTAGTTTCCGTAATGGTCGTTTCCGCAAAATCAGTTAATGGAATTAGGGAAGTGCTGGGAGACACATCAAGTGTGCCTGGACTGGCAGTGACTGCTGGAGTAAATGATACTTCTGGAAAGGGGATGACACATTCAGGAGTTGTTTGACTGGTCCTTCTAACAATAATAAAGGGGAAGATTAACTGGAAGGCAAAGAAGGAATTTCTGGACTCAAATAGAAAGATGGTATTTCTGGGATCATTTCTAGATTTATTATTGTTGGGAATTAAGGGATATCACTCGGTGGTACAGGAGGTATATCAAGAATGGGTCTGATAGTATTTCAGAAAGGGAAACAGAGGGGACTCGTAATGCTTTAGGAATGGCAACAGGAGTTGGAATTTGCGGAGTAGAGATAGTAGTAACAAGGATTGGAATCTGGGGTTCAGCAATGACAATACCTTTAGCCTTTTTGGATGGCTAATAAGTATTTTTGCTTATTTTCTTTCTCTTTTTGGGAACAATTTCTTAAATCTCCACAACATATACAACTTTTTTGGGCTTTGAACTTTGTGGTTCTTCTGATTCTTTTTCTGCACATCAATACCATCACAAATAAGTATCATGCATAAAGAATATTGTTGCGGGAAATGTAAAATTATAAATTACATGTTCCTTGTTCCATATTTGCTTGCACATTTGAAGTATCTGATGTACACAGTACTTCATTTGGATCTATATCTGGTGCAGAGCCAAACCATAATGCCTCCTATAGCATTGGTCTCATTATCACAGAGGAAGGTATTTATTCCGATGAATTGGAAGCCCTTGATCCTGATGTTCTTGCTCCACTTGTTATCCTAATTTTTTTTATTAAATCCACACAGTACTTTCTGTTAAAGTCACTGGGTTGTGTTGGAACTGATCTCCTGGGGACTTCATCAAAATACCCCAGTTGGATGCTTACATTTTGCATATTAATCCACCAGTTCTTGTATTGTGATTCATCAAATCCTACATCTATCAGCCCCGGGATCCAACTTTTTGATCCAACATACAAGAGATTGAAATGTTCTTTGGCTTCATACATAGTGTTCACAATTAAAGATGTCAATTTTGCGGGTTCACCCGAGTACTCTCCCCGCCCCGCCCCTATTGGGACGGATTTGAGGTCATCTTAATAGCGTTAGGGGCGGGTTTGGGATTTAAAAAAAAAAAAACCCTATAGGTTCAAGCGGGTTCGGGATGAGGGCTTAAAATCCACCCGCTCCGATTATATATGTTTATATATTTTTATTGTATTTATTTTATAGGTATTTTACAATTAAGTCCCTCCTTGATAAAATGAAATTTCAATCGCGCCCCTTTAGTGGTTTAGTTTATTTTACTTTTAGAAGTAGCAATTATCTTTAATGTTCATCGATGTATTTTGTAATTTATTTTATTGTTGAGAAAACTAAGGAAAGTAGAAATAAAATAGCTTGTAAAAATCACCCCAACTATGTCTAATATTGTATTTGATTAAGTTGAAAATGATAGATAATTTAAAGTTTAGAGCTCTAGTTTCATTTCTTTTCTTTCTCTTTGTGAGGCATTACTGCACATGCATAATCTTTATAATTTTTTAAGCTTATTAAGTATTGTTATATGTATCTGTTAGCTTTATGGCTTTAATCCAAATTGGTCAAATGGTTTATCCACATTTTGTTGAAGTGATTTTGATGATAACAAACATTGCAGTATGGATATGTTACATTGTACTATGGATAATGTATATTGTGCTAAATATTTGGTTAAATATCTTGAAATTATCAAATGAATATCCTAGTGAATATTTGGTGATATTAAACATCATCCTGAAACTCTTATGCTTTCAATATAGTATATATATCTATAAGAACAGGGTTTTAATCATCAATGAGAAGATTCATCAATCATGAAGCTCAAGCGCTAAAGCAACTCTCATGTGAATATATTTCATATTCACTAAGGACAATGAAGCAAGCCTCTCCACAATGAAAGTTCAAAGATGAAGCCAAACACGAGAATTTGAAGAATTAATCATGAAAATGTTTATTTATTCTTGTGTGTAAGTGCTTAAGATTTAATTGTATAAATCTCTCATATAGGTTGAACTTTATTTGGCTCAAAAAACCTTGACCCTAAAGACCTTAGTTTGGATTTATTAGAAAAATATATTTTGGGCAAAACTAAGTTATAATCATAGTGAGCTATTTTGAACTCAAAAGACTAGCTAGGTTTTGTGAAAATTAGTTTTCTACCTTGCCTAGTCGACTAAGCCTCTCAGTCTAGTAGATTAAAGTAGTGGCAGTAAGCAAGTATTTCACAAAAGCCTAAAGTAGTCGACTAATCCCATGTCTAGTCGACTAATTGAGCCCAGATTTTGAAATGCTAAGTTTTCTACTGAGCTAGTCGACTCCAAAATATTTTTCAAAGAGTATTTTAAATGAGCTAGTCGACTAACCTTTTTTGACTAGTCAACTAAGAATACCCTGCAGCTTATAACGGCTTGTTTTGACAAACCCAAACGGCTATATTTTTACTGATAACGGCCATATTCTTCTTGGGGCTTATAAATACTCATTGTATGAGTCTTAAATCATAAGATCAATATAATAAAACACACATATACTCAAATCAACTTGTTTACATCAATCTTGTGTGATCTAGTCAAAGAATCGTCACCAAATCAGTTTTAATCTTTGAGAGATATTAATGTGAGCTTTTAATTGTACTTCATTTACTCTAAAGGAGTTCATTCATTATACACAAATTTGATTGTATATCTTGCGTGCTAAGGGTTGGGTTGTAATCCTTGTGAAGTTTGGATTTTGTTGGTCAAAATCAAGCTTGTGAGAAGTGCTTTGGTAGCACTGGTTTGATATTCGCCGGAAGTAAGATTGAAGTCTCGTGGAGAGTATTGACCTAATCTTCGCCAGAAGTAAGATTGAAGTCTCGTTGAGAGCATTAGTGTAATCTCTACCCAAAGTGAGATTAGTTGTAAAGGTTTCTCCACCTTGAAGGAGTAATCTATAGTAGATTGAGGAATCCTTAGCTTGGTGCTTAAGGCGTGGACGTAGGCGGAGTCCGAACATGTTAAAATCATTATGTTTGATTTATCTCTCTCTTTCATTTCCAATTAATTGTTTATATATTTGTGCTTCTGCTGAAATTAATTGGACCATAATTTTTATTTGGTAATATTTGCTCAAAGTTTGCCAAAACCCTATTCACCCCCCTCTAGGGTTATATAACTTGGGACAACAATTGGTATCAGAGAAAGTGCTCAATATTTGATTGTTTTCTTAAGCTAAAGATCATGTCAAACATTGTTAGATCGACATTTGCCCAAGGTCATCCCATTGACCGACCTCCTATTTTTTATGATAAAAATTATTTGATTTAGAAAAATAGGATGAGTATTTTTCTTCAAGCTCAAAATTTTAAGATGTGGCTTATTGTTATTGGTGACACCAAACTTCCTACTAAACCTAGAAATGAGTGGATTGAGATAGGCCACAAAATTTTTCAAATGGAATGCTTGACCAAACAAGCTTTATATCATTCTCTAGGTGAAAGTGAATACATGCACATTTCAAAATGTGAAACAGCGAAGCAAATTTGGGATGAACTTGAGATGATTTATGGAGAAAATTCTCAATTCAAAAAGTCCAAAATCAAGTCACTTGTTCATGATCTTGAAATGTTCAAAATGGATCATGTCGAATCTATTTCTCAAATGTATTTATGTTTTACATATCTTATAAACCATTTGGAAATTTTTGGAAGGTCTTAAACTAATGATGAGCTTATGAGCAAATTTCTTAGGTCTCTTTCAAGAGAATGGGAGACAAAAGTTAGCACCATTTTAGAAGCAAAAGACCTGTCAACTCTGAGCATGGATGAGCTCATCACGTCTCCCATGCATCACGAGCCATTTTTGAGAAGACATGATATTGAAGATGAGACCAAGCATCAATTGCCTAATCATGCTTTTATTTCCTCAAACGACAATCATGATGATAAAGAAGAGGAAGATAAAGATGAAGAGCTCACCCCAAAATTCAACGATCAATCAACGGGTGAACCAAGCGTGATAAAATTCCTTACATGCAAACGTTGTCATGAAAAAGGTCGCAAGAGAAAGAATTACCATTTACTCATTAATGGAAATGCACTTGAGCTAATTGAATCGGAATATTCTATTGATGAATAGGAGAATCCATGTGCATCAACCCTCCATGACAACGAGGATCAATTCTATTATTATGGTTGATCAAGCTCTCTCTTGGAAACACCCACCATTGAGGAATGGTGGTGAGGAGACCAACATTGGTTGGCTTGTCTATATTGTTTTATATATCATGATCATATAAATTCTAGTTAAATACATTTTTGGTGCATAATATATTTGAAAACTGTTAAAAATGAAAAATCTCTCTTATGTGCTACTTTTATATTGACATACATTTATTTTAGTTTGACTGAATATATTTTGAAGCAAATAAAATGTGTTTAGAATATTGTTATTCTTCAAATATGATATTCATGTGCATTTATGTGATGAAATATGTGTTGGCCCAAAATATACTATGGGGGGGTGAATAGAGTATTGGAAAATAAAAAATGATTTGAAAATGGGATTCAAGATTTTGAAATCTTTGAATTTAGAGAAGCTAGAATGCAATATAAGATTTCTACTAAGCAAATAATATAGCAAGTAAATAAATTAAATGCAAGAGTTTGAGTTAGGGAGATTCAAACACGACAATTTACATGGTTCGGTCTCTGCCTAAATCCACGCCTCAAGAACTCCGTCGAGAGATTTAATCCACTATCAAGACTCCTTTAAGGTGGAGAAACCTTTACACTTGCCTTTTTTCAAGGTGGAAGACAATTCACACACAAGAGTTTCACAAAACCTTTACAACTCACAATAAATTCAAGATGATTGGAGAACAATACAATGAATGCTTCACAAAGCTGATTTGTAATAAATACAAGAGCACTAATGACTTCTCAAATGATCAATAAATATAGCTCAAGGATTTCACAAAGAGAAGTTATGGATGAAGAGAGTTTGAGAGTAAAAACTTCAATAAATGATATGAATAGTGTAGGTAAATCATAAATGAAAGCCAAGCCTATATATATAATGAACAAGGGCCAAAATGGTCGTTTGAAATCATTGGAGTCTGATTGGAAGAGATGGGAATAAGTTGGCTTCATTTAATGCTCGATTTGCCATAAAGAGAAAAAGCCGTTTTGAAGTTGCAGAGTTCTTAGTCGACTAGGACTAGGTGATTAGTCGACTAACAAGTTTATTTTCAAACGGTTTTGCCTTCGTGTGCTCGGTTAGTCGACTAGGAGCTATAGGTTAGTCGACTAGCTAAGCTAAAAACAGTTTGAACATTTTCTGGGTTTGTTAGTCGACTAGGAACAAGTTTGTTAGTCGACTAGTAACTTAAAAACGCATTTAGAAAATTCTCCGGGATCGATTAGTCGACTAGAAGAGGAACCTTAGTCGACTAGCAATTTTGCAACTCAAATGGCTACTGGACTTCCATTAGTCGACTAGCAAATAATGGTTAGTCGACTAGAGAATCATTAGTCGACTAGACCAGGGTGTTTAGTCGACTAACTTAAGATTTCTCAAAACATTGCTTCTGGGCTTCACTTAGTCGACTAGGACTAAAGGGTTAGTCGACTTGGGAAGTTGCAATGTTAATATTTCGAAATTCTTAAGTCAAAATCAACTTATAACACTTGGGTAAGTTAACTAAGTGTTCCCAAACAGTTTTGGACAATTTGAAAACATTTTCAAGCATGAATGCTAATGCAATATGAGATAAAAATGGTTTTCTTTTAAGCTATGCAATATTGAACATGAGAGAAACCTTACAAAGAGTTTCTAATCACTAGGAGAGCAACTTGGCTTCAAAAAGTCTTCATAAGCTTGAGCAAGTCCTCAAGTTGTTCTTCTTGGATTGAACTTCTTGGATTGCTATAACACTTTAGGCTTTGAACATCATGAGCTTGAATTGAATTTGAGCGCATTGAATTGCTTGAACTATGTTGATGTGCTCCCAACAAGATATAACTTTAAATCTATGGAGACACGACACTTAACCATTTGTTAAATAAAATGTATGGTTTAGCTATCATCAAAATTAAGCCAAGGACCTTAGGGCTAACAATCTCTCCCTTTTTTATGATGACAAACCATAACTTTGAATTATAAATAGAGAGCAAAGCTCCCCCTCAATTTAGCACAACAAGCATGGTTAAATCAACATATTAAATAAGCAACAAGAATATATGGAAGCGAAAGAGTAAGCTCATTCAAACAAAGTCTCTTTAAAAAAGTATTCAAATATTTCTCCCCCTTTGTCATCTCAAAAAGGGAACAATAGAAGAGAGAAATAGGAGAATACAACAATACATAAGCATAATATGCACAATTACAATTCCATTGATCTAATCATACCAAGTTCACGCCGAATTGTGCAAAAACGATCCTCTTGGAGAGGTTTCGTGAAGATGTCCGCCAATTGGTTGTCCATACTAACAAATTCTAGTTCAACATCTCCCATTTGCACATGGTCACTAATGAAATGGTGCATAATTTCAATGTGTTTTGTGCGTGAGTGCAAACAATGATTCTTAGAAATATCAATAGCACTAGTGTTATCACAACGAATAGGTATGTGAGTGAAAAGGATCCTATAGTCTTCAAGTTGTTGTTTCATATACAAGACTTGAGCACAACAACTTCCGGCGGCAATGTATTCCGCTTCGGTGGTGGAAAGAGCTACCGAAGTTTGTTTCTTGTTAAACTAAGAGACAAGCGAGTGGCCAATAAAATGACAAGTGTCACTAGTGCTCTTTTGATCAGTTTTACAACCGGCAAAATCCGTATCCGAAAAACTAGCAAACAAGAAGCATGCTTAGGATACAAAAAACCCAAATCATAAGTCCCAACAAGATATTTGAAAATACGTTTAACGACAACTAAGTGGGATTCCATAGGGTTAGCTTGAAATCTAGCACATAAGTAGACACTAAATATAATATCCGGTCTACTTGCGGTTAAATAAAATAGTTTTTGGTCTACTTTCTTACCATTTTCATCAAAGTTAAGCTTAGTTGAAGGGCTCATTGGTGTAGAACTAGACTTCACACCTTCCATGCCAAATTTCTTTAGCATATCCTTCACATACTTAGCTTGGTTGATCAAAATGCCTTCTTAGGTTTGGTTGATTTGAAGTCCAATGAAGAACGCCAATTCTCCCATTATACTCATTTCGAACTCATCTTGCATTAACTTATCAAACTCTTCACAAAAAAGATCATTAGTAGCACCAAAAATGATATCATCAATATAAATTTGAACAATAAGCATATCAATATCTTTAAGCTTTATGAAAAGTGTAGTGTCTATTTTGCCTTTAATGAAACCATTATTAAGCAAAAATCCACTCAACCTTTCATACCATGCTCTTGGTGCTTGTTTTAAGCCATAGAGTGCTTTAGAAAGTTTGTAAACATGATTGAGAAAAGTGTTATCTTCAAAACCGGAAGGTTGTTTAACATAAACTTCCTCCGTAATGTAACCATTTAAAAATGTACTTTTCATATCCATTTGATACAATTTAAAATTCTTAAAACTAGCAAAAGCAAGTAGCATGCGAATAGCTTCAAGTCTAGCAACCGGTGCATATGTTTCATCATAATCAATGCCCTCTTGTTGGTTATAGCCTTGTGCAACAAGTCTTGCCTTATTTCATATTTTCATATTGTTATGTTGCTGTCCAAAATTAGATATTAACTTAGAAACATGTTTAGGTTCACTTTAACCCTAGTTTAGGTTGGATTAGCCTTTAGATACAAGTAGGGTTAAGTGTAGTTTAGAAATCTCGAAAGCCTAGGTAAGGAGAGGCTAACCTCCATAAGACTCTTTTATTGTAAGAATTTCAATCATAATCAATTCCTTTAATTCAATTAGAGTTCTAGTCTTGAAAAACTTCTTTTTCAAATAAAATTGTTTTTCAAATGTGTTTTTATGCAAATAAAATTATGTTTTTCAAGTGTTTTATCAAAATAAAACTCTTTGAAAGATAGTAGTTTTTATCAAATTAAACTCCTTTAAAGAGTTGTTTTCAAAATTAAATTCTCTTTGGATAAGAGTTATTTTCAAAATCAAAGTCTTTTACAAAAAGAGTTGTTTTATAAAACAAAGTCTCTCTAGAATAGAGTTTTAAACGAGTTGGATTGTTGAAAGATAAATCCTTTAGATAAAGATTTGCATGAATGTAGTTCCCTTCCTACAATAGGATGAGTCCTATGTATGTTCGAACTACGTGAACTTTGAAACTTACTAGGAAACTAATAAGATACATAAGCACTAATAAAGCTCAAGTTCATCCTAGGATACTAAGTGTCCTAGGTTTTTAGGATATTGTTTGATTTTTATTTCATTATTTGTTTTAGTTAGCTAGGAGTTATGTGCATAAGAATTTTAAATAGTCCAAGTAAATTAAGAGACCTTTAATTAGGGTGAAGTGGGTGCCTACAAGATTGTATGCTTGGAACCTTTCCACGTCATAAGCCAAACCTAGTCCCGAATCCATCTTTGGTCGTTGATATTGTCTTTCCAAAAATACGGAATTGTTTTGTTTTTATTAAAATAAAATATTTTTTAAGGTTTCCTTATTCTTTAAAAATAAGGTGGCGACTCCTTTTCTTTTTCAGAAACCCAATTCCACTAATGTGAATTGCATCAATTTTCCCGATGGTTCATAACAATCAACAATTATTTTTGGACAACTATGGCTAGAGGTAATTTTAATTTTCTGCCTTTAATTCCTAGTTCTTTCAGTAAATTTTTTGTACAATGGGTTAATGAATTTGTGGAAGAATTGCGGCTAGGTACAATATGGAAGAAAAAGATCGAAATGCTGAGAATGCATCTAAGAAATAATAACCATAAGGGAAGAATGAAAAAGATATAATTATGTTGAAGCAAGGAGAATGCTGGCATTCAATTACATTGCTATTTTTTTTTATTATAATTGTTATTTGAATATTATTTCAAAACTAAACTAAATATAATATGAATAGGATGTCGATTGTTGTAGTATGAGTCTAGTTTTTGGATATGTAATTATTTGTATTCTTGCTGATTGGATGTTAATTCATGGGCAAAAGTACTAGGAACTTTGTTTTTAGATGATGCCATGATTAGGGAAAGGTACAAGGAACTTTAACGTTTTGTTTAGAGCAACTCCAACCATTGAAAGACAAAATGCCTATCCAAAACATCCAAATAGTGTTTTGCCTCCTCATTTTGCATATTCAAATGGTAATGCACTCCAACCATGTCTAGCTAAAATGACCAACTATTTATATTTTAATATTATTTTGAATTCAAATCATTCATATTTTAATATTTTAATATCAAAAATATTATTTTTGCTGAAGTGGCAGTTTTGCTTAGAGCTCATGCTCTAGTCAAATTTGCCTTCCCATTTGGGGAGGAGGCAAAATGGATGGGAAGATGCCTACTCCATTGGAGCTTGATTTTTGACATTCTAAAAGGCAAAATGCCTAAAATGAGCTTTTGCATGTGATGATTGGAGTTGTTCTTAGTTAAATAAGTGGGATTGAACTTTAACTATCATGAAAGGACCCATTTGAATTTATAATTTTGGTTTTGATACAAGCCATTTACTTAATGCATATTGCTAATTATAACCTTGAAGTTTATAATTAGAGTTCGCTTTAAAATGCTTCAAAATTGTCTCTAAACTAAAAGGTTATAGAAATTTGGCGAATTTAGCGACCAACACACTTTGAACTTACCTACACTTGCAATCAAGTATGGACCTCCATGCATCGTTTATGTGAGTTAGACAAAAATAATAAGTAAGTTAAAAATTGGGCCCTAAGTTAATTTTAGATGGCCAAATAAGTAAATAAGATGGTTGAGGAAAGCTTTTAAAAAATTTTAGCCAAAAATTGAAAATTAACGGATGGAGATGCTCCAAGGGTGTTTTCGGTCCAACGATTTGAACCCCCACTCTGTAATTACAGCACTCTTCCCCTCCACCATGTCGCCACGCGGCACCTCTTCAGGTTTTAACCGTTTCTCCTTGTCCGTTCTCAACTATCGTTCAACTCTATGACACAGCATTTTAGAGAGAGAGAGAGAGAAAGAGGGCTGCGCTGACTCTTCTCTCTTCTATTCTATTCTTCTCTGGGTATTACCTTCATTACTGTCATATACAATATTCATATACATATACGCATGTAGCGAGAGAGAAAGAGAAGTCATGGAGACGAAGCAGAAGCGGCAAAAGCCGAAGCTGGAGCGGCGCAATGCAATCAAGAACATCGACTACGACGCCTTTACCTCCCCTTCCTCCCCTTCCTCTTTTGATGCTCGTCGAGCTCGGTCCCTCGATCTTTCTCCTACCACCAATCGAACTAGCTTTCGAATCGAAGGAATCGATGGTGAATTCGATCGAATTTGCCGATCTTTAGGGCTTTCTGGACCAGAGGATTTCGCAATTCCCACCGCCGCTTGGGAGGCCCAAAAAGCACGCTCATCTTCCGATCTTTACCCTCGCTCTCGATTCGGCGGTCTTTGCGATTCTGAGAAATTCGAGCCTGAAGAATCGCCCAAAGATCATTTATCAGCTCAATTTGAAGATAGGGTTAGTCTGAATGATGAGCTCAAGCATGAAAATGAGTCGAAGAACCGTTTGGATTTAGTTAGGGTTAGGTTTAGTGAAAATGAGCTCAATTTGAGTTCATTTACTGTTGAACCCTCGAGGAATGGTGGAGGAGGGATTAAGGGTGTTCGGCCGCCAGTTCTTGCTCCACCACCCATGGTGGCACGAGCGATTGTTGATGATGTAAGCTCAACTTGGGATTTATTGAAGTCTTTTGGTCCTCAAGATGATGGGTATTCGCGTTCGCCCGATCATGGGGGGGTTGTTAGTTCTTCGGATGATGAGGATGAGTTAATTGAAGAAACTGAGGAGGTTAATGGTGGAGGAGTTGTTGAGAGAAAAGAATTGAATGAGGTGAGTGTAGGGGAGACTGCAGTTGAGGTGAGTGTAGGGGAGACTGCAGTTGTTTTGGAGTCGTGTTCATTTACGTCGAATGATGATGGTGATTCTTTGGGTGTAATCACGGAGCCTCTGTATCATATTCATATTTCACCAAGTGGGAAATTCAGACGCAGCATCAATTCTTGGCAAAAGGGTGAGCTTCTGGGAAGTGGGTCTTTCGGAACGGTGTTTGAAGGCTTCACTGAGTGAGTGCACTTTAACACTTCATTCTTTATGTCTTTTCATATATATATATATATATATATAGAGCTTATAATATAAGGTGCACCTGATGCAACTTTGCATCTGGTGACCTCTGTTGGGGCAACTGCATAGCATATTTTAAAAAACAACCATTAGATTAGATTAGATTCCCCT
>JAESVK010000153.1:1627696-1645017 GCA_017140935.1 Hamamelis virginiana | reverse complement strand
CACCTCGAGGGATTCGAACTACCTAGCAGTGGTTCGAACTCCTAAAATTTTTTAAATTGGATCAACATTTTGGCACACCCGGTGGGACAAGTCAAGTGTAATGGCTCCTAACACTAGAAGTAAACAGGCAGAATCCTCACAGGCCAATAATGAAGTGGCCATGGGGGCTAGTCTTGAGTACATTAACTCAGAAACAGACCGCCCAGTAAGAGAAATGAATTTTCTGACGAAAGTAGAGGCTTTAGCACAAAGAACGAATGAATTAGCACAAAGTACAAATGAATTACTGCAAGCCACTACCGAGCAAACAAATGCAATATTGCATCAATTGCTGGATAGGTCTGAACAAAATAAGGAGCCGACAGAGAGTATACGGCCCTTATTTGAAACTTTCTCAAATAATATAGAAAACCAAAACAGAATTGACTTAGAAAGGGCTTTAGAGCGCCACATGGCAATGGTACTAGCTAAAATGCCCACTAAGACAAAAGAAACACCGCAGAACCAAGGGGTTTGAAGGGTCGAACTAGGTAATGAAAATACCTTTGAGAAAAGAAGGCCAGTAAATTATGGCCATAGGGTGTGAAATAATAACCTGGCTAGACCTGCGGTAAATCAACCTTACCATGCAGAAGGGAATAGGGGCATGGGATTCGACCCCCCAGAACCTAGAAGAGGACCTGTTAGAGGAAGGCCGATTCCTCCAAGAGATCGCATAGAAGAATGGAAAGAAAGGGAGAATGAACATTGGCCTCATAGATTGGATGACATAAATAGGATAATAGAAATCATCCAAGAAGTAGTAGGACCTCTAGCACGGGGGGTAACCACTCCTGTGTATAGAAAACCTTATCCAGAATGGAAAGATCGAGACTTTGAATTCCCTCGAGGTTTCAGAGTCGCTGAATTTACCCTATTTGCAAGAGATGGGTCTCAGTCTACCATAGAGCATATTGGCAGATTCACTGGACAATGCAGTGATATTGGGAATAATGAATATCTCAAATTGAGATTGTTCGCAAGTTTCCTCACAGGAGTGGCTTTTTCTTGGTATGTAAATCTACCAGCGGGATCAATTAGGAGTTGGCAGTAGCTCTAGGAGATGTTCCATACCCAATTCCTTCAAACTGAGCTAGAAGTAACCATGGTCAATTTGGCCATATTGAGACAAGCCCAAGAAGAAGATGTGTCTCAATATATTTATAGGTTTAAAAGATTGAAAAATAGATGTTGGGTGAACCTACCTGAGGTTGAATTTGTTAAATTGGCTCAGAATGGTATAACTTTCGAACTGAGGAAAAAGTTCGATGATGTAGACTTTAGAGACTTGTTCGATCTGACTTCGAAGTCTTTAGATATGAGGCCTTGTTGCGGGAAGAATCACAGAGGAGGAATTCCTCCTATAAAACTTGTTATCATGACCCAAACCTCGAAATAAATGCTGCAGAAGTAATAGGAAAAAGACCTTACACTTGTGATGCCTTAATAAAGATCGAAAACAATCTTGCAGTCCCTCGAGGTGATTAAGAGTTTTCCCCAAAACAGTATTCCTTTGATATTACTAAAGCAGATGAAATCTTTGATCATCTGTTAAAAGGTAAGTTTCTTAAACTGCCTTGAGGACATAGAATCCCAAGTGCCCAGGAATTAGGGAATAAAGAATACTGTAAATGGCACAATTCATGGAGGCATTCCACCATCAACTATGTTTTGTTTAGGAATGTTATTCAAGAAAATTTTAGAAAATGATTGTTAATTTTTCCTGAAAATACTCCTGCTATGATAGTTGATGTAAATCCTTTTCCTAACGTCCATGAATTGCAGGTCGAGATGAACACTGCACATATATCTAAAGGGAAACAATAGAGGCCAGTTCTTGGCCCCGGAAAGCCAAGGTTAATGGCTCGAGCAAATGTGCATATGGAAGGTCAAGCAGAGGCTCCTACTGAGGAAAGTGCTAATTCACCATACACAGGGGTTAAGAGGTTGATGGACAAGCTTTGCATTAACTGTGGAAAAGCTTTGGCAGCAGCCTGCCAAGAAAAGTATAAAGGAAAGGTCGAGACACCTAGCAAGATAGTGAAGGACAAAGTCAACTCTGAACCAAAAGGAGTGAAGAATAGGGTAATAAATGCACAGGTTCGAGGAGGTCCGCAGCCATATTACCGGGCCAAACCAAATGGCCTATCAGAGGTTTGGACACCCTATGAAGAAACCTCGAACGGTGGGAAACCCTAGGGATATTACCCAACCAGGGATTCCAATTGAGAGGCATAATAATGCTTGGCCTTATAAGAGATACACATATGTTAGGCCATAACAAAATATGCCAATAAGGAAATATGGAGTGATGCAGGGCCAGCTAGGGCCTTTAGACCTGCAACAAGAGGGTGCATACCACAAAATGATTCCCTTGACCAGCTGCTCGAACAACAAGATGAGGAAATACAAGAAATATACAATGAGGCAGCACAGTTACCATTAATGGCGGAACAGTATAAAAAAAGGCCAGTCCCTAGGATGGTAAAACCCCCCAAATTGGACACAAACCATTGGTATATCCTCAAGCATCCACAGACACAATAGGATAAATATGTCCCTCTGATGACTCGAACTCAGAAGATGAGAGAACTGAGAAAATTTGCAGAAATACAACAAAGAAATCAATTGCTGGAATTAAAAGAAATTTCCAAATATCAAGTACCTCAAACAAATCCAAGGTTCAACCGAGAAAAATCATCTGGGGATGAAGAAGAGGATTACCTCGAGGTGGAAGATACCAAGGGGATCCAGGTTAAAGAAAAGCTGGGAGTAGTAAGGCAGAAACAAGAAGAAGAGATCAAACCAGAGGAAGAAGCAGTACAGGTTGCATCTCTGCCTATTGAAGCCAAAGTTAATATGGCTTTTACTTTGCCCATCACTTTTGTTGCCAAACCAGACCAACCTTCAGAAATAGAAGGACAAGTAAAAGATTGGCAGGGGATATTACCCTGAGTTGGGAAATGCAGAAGCTGGAGAGGATTTTAAATATAGCTTCGAACCACCCACTTATCAAATGACCCGGCATTATTAAACCTCTCTATATACAGGCCCACTTCGATGGAGTCCCAATTAATAGGGTCCTCATCGATAATGGAGCATCTGTAAATATCATGCCTACTGCCACCATGAAAAAATTGGCAAAAAAAGACATGAAATTGACCAATACTGAGGTAGTGATTTCAGGGTTTGCTAGAGAAGGAAAACAAGCCAGAGGGATACTTCCAGTAGAATTAGCTGTGGGGTAGAAAGTGTCAATGACAACTTTCTTTGTGGTAGATGGGAAAGCTATTTACAATGCATTACTGGGAAGAGGCTGGATCCATGCCAATAAATGTGTTCCCTCTTCGATACATCAAAAGTTACTGTTAGTTAATGATGATCAACAAATAGAAGTATAATAGGCTGATCAACAAATCAGCGCGGGGGGTATGTTAATCCATTTTTTAACATCAGCCAGTAAATTTATGACACGTGTTAAGTAAAATGGAAAGATATAAAATATGGATTAAAGGAAATTAATAATAAATTAAAATCATAAGAAAAGAGCCGTTAAAGATAATTTAATGCGGGGAAAAAGGGGATAAAATGAAGAGATTAATATTTGAAATGCAAAATAAATGGGAAGTTAAAGTTTATGTTTATAGTAACTCTTCGAAAATGACAGCTGTCAAAAGAAGCAGGAAAGTAAGAGTTTGAAGTGAATGAAGATACTTGGAGTTATATTCCTGTTTGAATAAGGAAAGGTTATTGGGTTCGAAGAGGAGTTCTTGATGATTGGAAGAACAAAAACCTGATAAGGGAGGAAAAGCAAGAAGAATTCATAACTTAAAAGGAGTTTTATAGATGAATTCTATAAATAAAGCAAGCTGAAGTAATGAAAGGATCATCTCAAACATACACAACAGCTTCACAACTTCTTTCTCCTGCAGAAAGGTGTTTGGGAACCCTATTGTTGCTTGGCCAATTTAGGTGAGAGCATTGATTATTTATTTTTACATTGTCATTGGATTCGATTCTTTGGCAAAGGTTTTTTTATGTCTTTGGATTTCTGTTGGGTAGCTTTGAGATCTTCTACAGCTTTGTTGGAAATTGAGTTCCATATTTTTGGGGGTTCTGAGAGGGTTATTATTTTATGGAGATGTGTTGTTTTGGCTATTTTTTGGGTTTTTTGGCTTGAAAAGAATGCTCGTATTTTTTAAGACAAATTTAATAGTATTAATGTTTTATAGGAGCGGGTTTGTTTTTTGGGTTCTTTTTGGGCTTCAGTGACTAAGGAGTTTAAGGGTGTTCTTTTGTTTCTAATAGGAGTAATTGGTTGACAGTGTGTAAGTAGTGGATTGTAGTTTAGCACGTCTTCTTTTGACCTTTTTCGTTTTCACTTCTTGTATTTCTTGTCTTTGTAGGACATCTTGTCCTCTCCTTTTTTTAATATCCACACTCTTTGCTTTCATCCACAAAAGTCTTAGAGACCAAAGAAAAGTTGGAGGAGTAGAGCTCTTTTTTTTTTTTTCATTGGCAGCAAAGTGAACTTTTGGTTGCCCTTGGTTAAAGTGTAGGCATTCCTATTTCCATCATGAACGATCTCCCGATCATATTGCCAAGGACAACCAAGAAGTATATGGAAAACATCCATAGGAACAACACCACACTAACCTTCACCTCATTGCCCTTTTTGAACCAAGTCAACTTGTAAGGGTGAGGATGGTCACTAGTAGGCAATTTCAATTTATCAATAACCTCTTGAGAAGCAGCATTTTCACAGTTGCCCCCTTCTATAATCATGTTACAAACTTAGCCTCCAATCAAACAAGCTGTATATAGAACACATTGGATCTCAACCAATCCTCATCACTATCATTCTTGAGAGTGAGAAGGACTTTCCTCGTCATCAAAGCTAGGTCCTCCTCCTCTTCAAATTTATCTCCCAATTCTTCATAAATGGGTTGGACTGGTTGGTCATAAGTTGGTGGTGTGTCTTCAACCTCAACTTCTTCCACACTTGAAGTTGCCTCCTTGAAACGTCTTTGCTTCATCGACTTTATTGCTTTGGGTCTGTTTTGGGCTGTAGGCTGTGTTTTGGGCTGATTTACATGCTGTCCTTTGTTGGAACTCACTCCTTTCTCCCAAGTTGAAGACCCACCAACTTTAGGTTACTATAACCAAACTGATCTGACTTTAGAGCACCAGTAGGGCAGCCTACTGTCCAGATCTTGGAAACCCCTTCCCTTGCTGTTTTTCCACAAGTAAAGCAAGGTTGTATGCTCCCATTCATTCAATAATCGTTTGAGCACAAGTACATCTTGGATTGAAGGCTTCAACCCACTAATATATCTTGCTACCTTTTGTTCTTCTGTTTCATTTAAATCAACACTAGAAATAAGTTGATACAAATTCTCGGTGCAATCATCAACACTCCCTCCTTGCTTGAGGTTGTGCAAACTCTTATAAAGAGTTTGAATATAATTGAAAGGAACAATTATGTCATAGTACTCAAATACTCTTTCATTTGCATTTAGCCAATCAACAAATTCTTCGGCTTTGAGTCCTCCTTAAATTCTGGAAGCTCCACCTTAATATTGTGCCCCATCATCAGCTTAAATCTAGCAACTTGAGGTTTGCCCCTATTTGAAATTCTAAATGGATTCTCAAATTTCGAGCTTGAGTCTTCGGATTCATAATTTACGTCACTAGGAGTCACTAGGAAGCATTACACGCTGTACCATACCAGTAAGAATCTCAATTTGCCTTCTCAAGGCAGCAATTTCATCTCTTCTCCCTTCATTTGGTGGCTGCCCAGCAGGCTTAGTCAATGGAGGCTGATTTTCTGCCTCCTCTCCATAGTTCACGACATTCCCTCTACCTCTTCCCCTTCATCCGCTACCCCTATTTGCCATTTCACCAACAATTACAAAGCTAAAATCAGTAAGCAATTATAGATTTTAACAAACAGATCAGTTGTCCATCAAAAACCTCCAGAATTACAACAAATCTGACCAATACAGCACTTAAGAAGTCTCCAAGCCAAATACTGATGGTTGACAGAAAGAAAACTCTCTGTTGTTGTCTCTAGCTCCAATCAAACTTCCCAACAACTCTCAAAGTTCTGAAATCCTAATGGGTTAATAAAAAAAATTGGCCTCTGATTGCAAATCCTATACCAGCTTCCAAAAGTGGCTCAAATGTCTTAGAAACAGCATAGCCTGGGGCGCGACACTAGTAGTAACTAACAAACTCTAGAGGAAAACTAAAGTGACTAGGCTGTCACAAAGAAAAAAATAACTGTAACTAACAAACAAATAATCAAACAACCACAACATCCACATTATCAGCTCACAGTGGCAGCAATAACAGTAATCAGCAGCAGCTCATCAATGGGCTCGCAGGAAGTAGTGCAGCACTGTAACTGCTATGCCATTGCATCACAAGGCTAAACTCCAAGCTTGAGCTTGGCTTGTTTAATAAACAATCGAACCCAAACGAACCCTTATTGAGCTTGTTCGCTGGTTGCTCACGAACAACTTGGTTCATTTGTAGCCCTAGGAGGAATTAAGTTGGATCGATTTCAAAAGAAAAAACAAATCCATGCATTTAAAGTGGATATAAATTATTAAGTAGGTATCGGCATGTTAGGACACTTGCTTTATTGTGTGTTGTTTAATTTGGGAGGAACACTCAAAAACTCACTTTTATAGCACTTTTTTGTAGATTTTATTTCTTCTAAATCTTATCTTCTTCTTTTTCTTCTTCAAGGGACATCAAATGTGCTAACATATTGGTAGATGCAAGTGGAAATGTGAAGCTTGCAGATTTTGGTTTGGCAAAGGTAAAGGTTACTCTCTTCTTCACCCTAAGTACTCTCTCTCTCTCTCTCTCTGTCTCAAACTTCTAAATGTTACAGTACTAAACATTACATTTCTTTCTAAATGTTGTAGTACTTAACGTTACATTTCTGGTTGTATTTCTTCTCAGGTAACCAAATCGCAAGACATAAAATCTTGCAAAGGGACTCCATTTTGGATGGCTCCTGAGGTTTGCCTCCTCTCATAAAATATACAATTGTATCATTTGATTCAGTGACAACCTCTGAACAGTCATAAAAGCGTGATCATAATATGTTAACCAACCCTAGTGTATATCAATAGTATTGGTTCACTTTAATCAATGGCTATAGTTTTTAGCTATGTTAGAAACATAAATTTTGATCTCCCACACCCCCCCCCTTTTTTTTTTCTCTTTCCTTAGTGGAAATTCTTTTTAACTTTTTACTCATTTATTTATTATTTTCCCACCAAGAGGGGGGATGGTATTGTAAGAATTCAAGAACCTTTGAGAGAAAGAAACCAAAGGCTGCCGCTATTCTATTCAAGTTATGAAAAAGAGAAATACAAAGAGCTTAAATATAAAACCCTATTCTAAGTAAAATACTAAAATACCCCTATTAATAATAAACACATAATACATAAAATACATATCATAGGTATATGCTCATGTCTAGTTTTGGATTTTTATTTTTTATTTTTTGGATAAATTGGTTTAGTGTAAAGTTTATGTATAGAATTTTTTATTGATTCTATTCTTATATTTAATTTGCTTCGGTCCTATTAAGAAATGAACTGATCATGTATAACATTGAATCATGAACTATTATCAGTATGCTTCCAATACAGACTCTGGAATCCTTGTCTTTTATGAAGGAAATAAGGTTTGCTTGGAAGAGGAATTCATTGGAATTCAAAAGAATATATTAAGCCATTGAATACTTAATGGATAGAGCTATGTCGATTACTTCTTCTGTAAATTATTGGTTGAAGATAATATGTTGAGTGCATTCTCTTTTACAATTAGTCACATTCTAGCTTAGTAAAAACTCAACTGAGTGTTATTGCTTGTCGGCATTTTGCTGCTGACGCATTTTGACTCACCATTGTGTACAGATAAGCCTCAATATCATAATGCCTAGCTGCTGGTTGCTGACATTCATAGATATATGGAACCATTAATAGCTTATCATAATGTGGATATTTAGCTGTGAGAAATTAAGCACAGTGATGTTTCACTGAGTCAGCTAGTTGCATTTGATGGCTATCTTGTAACAGTGAAAGTCCTTCATATATCACCACTGGTGATATTTCTAGCACCTATAATTTACACTATCAAGATTCTGAAAAAAATAAATAAAATTAACTTGTGCATTCCTTTCATTTATGAATTAATAAATAAGTTGCACTATATATCTTCAGAAGTATGTTTTATATATTTTTTAGACCTTCTCTCACTTTGGCAACTACAGTTTTCCAATCAGTTTGTTAACTGGATTTTCAACCTATTCATGAAAGAAACTCACCTTTGTATTTATATGATGGAACACAGCATACTGCAGGCATGCTTGTTTCCATTCAGTTATTCAGGTTAATAAGGTGGTGCAATTGTAGGTTGTTAATAGTAAGAACAATGGCTATGGGATTGCTGCCGACATATGGAGCCTTGGATGCACTGTGTTAGAGATGTTAACCGGTCATCGTCCATACTCTGCCTTGGAAAAGGTACGTATTACATATGTAATGTATTCAGCCTTTTTTTTATAATTACCTTGTTTTAACTATGTTTTTTTCCAATTTGAAATCTTATACTGTATATGCAGCTGTCAATTGGTTGGGTTCGGGTCCAAACTTGCCAAAGTTTACCAATTTATAATCTGGTTATAACCTCAAAATTAAACTGGCCCATTTATTAGGGGAGTCAACATGAGAACAACATACAGCATCTTGACAACGTTTAAATAGAGTACGAACATTAAACATAAATTTATATATGAAACATAATAATTATGTTTATTTCAGTTTGAGTTAGTCTGAGAGCCTACCTGGATCCAACCTATTGACCATTTAGTGACCTACAGCGCTTTGTTGGGTTAGTTTGGGATACCCATATTCAACGTGTTTACAAAAGTGATCGTCCTGAACCACATATTTTGGGCAAGAACTTCTTGCTCAGCTTTGCCACATGTCACTCCAGATTTGGTCTTTTTATTTTTCTTTATCATAAGTTCATCACATTATTTTAGGCTTAGCCCATAGACAACCTTATCCACTCACCCATACCTGAATGCCGCCAGAGTAGCACTACATAACTGAGGTGAAAAGTCTTATTTATCTTGATCCTGCTATCTTCCCCAAGTTTGGCAGTGACTTTATTAGTTAAGGAGATGATGCAAATATCTCTGGACAAGCACTCTGATCTTATTAGTTAAGGAGCAATGTGATCATCATGTGGCAGTGATTTCTGATAGCGTTGAAAATACACATTCATCTTTTACAATGGAGTCATTGCACAATGGAACAAAAATGGTATTACAACTTATTGCAATAAAATGGAGTCATCGCCAAAAGTGATAATAAATGTTTGAAAAGACATTTATTAAAATTTTCAAAATAATTATTTACATGCTGTGTGAATTAAGTGCTTTGTCAAACAAAATGGAATGTTTTATTTCCACTTGCTGCCCATACTTCCTGTTTGACTATTTTCCATATCATTCATGCGTAAAACTTGGCAGATTGCACCCCATTCCTGATGTTGGATCTGGAGTTTTAATAAAAATATATTTTTCTGTGGTGTGATAGGTGCCAGCGATATTTAGGATTGGCAAAGGTGAACTTCCTCGGATTCCTGATTCCTTATCAAGTTATGCCCGGGATTTTATCTCCAAGTGCTTACAAGTTGACCCAAATAATCGGCTCACTGCTGCTCAACTTTTGGAACATCCGTTTGTGAAGAGACCGCTGCAAATATCGTTGGGGCCTACATCTCCTCATTATAATGTCACCCCGTCTCAAAAGATTTTGATCAAATTTATTGAGGTAAACATCAGTTACTTATTTGAATTGTTTTAAGTAGTTTCGAGTCTTCAGCACCATTTATCCTGCCATTCACCGCAGTTTATCCATTTTGGCCAAATCAGCCATGGAATTATAATATTCATGGCTATGGAAGTTACAAAAGAAAAAGAGGAGGGCTTGGCTCCTACTCCCCTGTTTGTTAGGTCACCAGTCACGGTAATCTACATCACCATATATAATGTGGTGTAATTTCACTGGTGAATGGTGACAAAAATCAAAGAGGTTCATAGTCCATACAAGAGAATTGCCGATCCCTGGCCTTCTAACATTCCTCACGAAGATAGTTGATGTGCATAATTTCTTTTGCAACCACCACTATGAACATGTTATTAATTACTGCATTATTGGAAAAATTGGTTGGTTCTTGTGCTAATCTATTAATTTATGAAGACAGTTTATTCGCTCACGACATCCTATTGCACTACGTTGTTTTAGATACTCTAGTTGTGCAGTTTTTTTGGAGCTCATGTTGTGCTTTGTTGTGTTCAGGCATGTTGCTAATATTTGGAAGGCGCAGTAGCTGATTTTATACAACGGGATACAGCATACTAGTGCTGCCAATTCTTGTCACTGGAGGACTAGGGGTGGAACCAGGATTTTTTCTTGAGGGGGCCGAAAATTTTAGTACAAGTTAAGAGTTAAAAAAATTATATGAAAATGGCGTAAAATAGCCATTTTTATAATGTGTAAAATTATAATTTTATAAAATATTTTTTTGAAATTTCAGTTAAGTGTCGTTCTTTCATTTTAAACCCCTTTTGGGTTATTATATATATGCTATGTATATGATTCAAGTATGCTCAAAATATTTTTTTGAAAATAGAAATTTTCTCACCTTAATTGAGGAAGATAAAAATATAAATACATAATGATTGTGTGAGCCCATAGTCAAAATTTCCTCTCTTTTCTTCACATTCCCTCTTATGCTCTCTTTTTTATTGTTTGATTTGTTTCTCTCTTCACTCTTTTCATTAACTGCCTCATTAATTCCTTTTCAAAATTTTAATTCTAATTTGTTTTTTTCAATTTTATTGTTAACTCGAGGGTACTTGTCTTTAGAGTGGGTGTGTAATATATACAATATATAAAACAGGGCTTCTATTATAAGGTGCACTTTATGCAAAGTTGTATAAGGTGATCCCTATAGGGCCAATTGCAGATCATATTTTGTAAAATTGGCCGTTAGATTAGATGAATTGCTTATGAATTTCATGTTCGTCAAAAAAAAAATATATATTAGTTTTTCACTGTGACATTTTTCAAAAATTGACAGTTGGATCACTATGATTTTTGACGAACATGAAATTCATAAGCAGTTCATCTAATCCAATCATCAGTTTTTCAAAATATGATATACATTTAGCCCTATAGAAATTATCTTATGCAAAATTCTTAAAATAGAAGTCCTAATATATGAAATAATATATGTAATGTATTGAGAAATTTCAAAAGGTGGGGAGAGGGGAATGCCTCCCTTCCCTTGCCTTCCGCCCCTGTGGTTAGGTGTAATTTTCATTTTTTATATTTTTAAATCCATTTTGTGGATGAAGTGGGATTTTTTCCCTCAATTTTCCATCTTTTCTTTTTTCTTTTTAAAATAAGTGGGTGGTATAATCATGTTTGTATGAGGAATTGTAAATCATGCCAATCTTCAGCTGTCCAAATGTCATCAACGATCACCAAACATTTTTTCTCTTGTAGGAATTGACAAAGCTTCTTCGCTACCTCTGGGTCTCGCAGTCCTTTAATTTCTTCTCTCTGGTCTTTAGATGGAGAGATAAGATCAAATAGAATTCCTTCCCAAACATCTCTTCTTTGGCATTGTTGTGATATATAAGCCCACGCGAAGCCATCAAAATGACGCCTAATACCACTGTGATGGAAAACCTTTTTAGCAAGAGTGGTCTTGCCCATACCACCCATACAACAAATAATGGAAACAACTCCGGATAAATAGTTTTCCTCTTCATTCACCAACTGTGCCACCAAAATCTCTACGTCTTTCTCCAACCCAACTGTATACTCTTCAATAACTTGGCAATGGGATTGCCTCCTCTGTCGACGTTGAATCCCTTGCACAGAGCTCGATGCTTCACCCTCATGGCTTGTGATTGGTTGTATGCCATAAGTTTGCAAGCTTTTTGTGAGGTTAGAAATCCTGGTTGTAATTTCCTCAATCTGGGAGCCAACCTTGTGAAGTTGTGCAGCCTCATAAAAGATACAAGCACACCTTTTGAATGCATTTTGTATTCCTTCTCTTCTTCTAGATTCAATTTGGAGGGCGAAAGTTTCAATGACAACCTCGGCAACATAAGCAGCTTCTCTGATTTCTGAAACCCAAGCCTGAACTCTCTTATCTTGCTCCTGCCTTTTATCTGCATCTTCTAGGAAGCCTTGCATCAACTTCAGCTCGGTTTGCATCTGTTTGGCTTTCCCACTAACCCGCCTAAGAATTTTGCTTCTTGGACGAGGAATTTACCAAGACTTTCCACAACAATGGATACTACGGACCAGGGGCGGAACCAAGATTTTATCCTTGGGGGGCCAAAACATTATAGGCTTTGGACTTTGAATATTGGGGGGTCATGTAGTGTATTTTTGGAATTTTTTAACTATAATATATATATATATATAATACATGGATTTTAAGAAAGTTAGGGGGGACATGGCCCCCCTTCCCCTTGCATCGCACATAGTTCTGGCCCAGTGCCCGCGCACAGAGAGAGAGAGAGAGAGAGAGAGAGGTCTGCTCTCATGACTTCAACAATGTTTCATAGGTTAAGCATAGACTATTCAAGTTCTAATTAGCAACCGTTGGATTTAATTGATGAAGCTGTAAAGTGGCCAAGATCCGCAAACATAGCTTCGGTTCCTGAAAATGACAAGAAAAACCTATATGAATCCAATGATTATGAAGCTGGATGAACAAAACTTTAATGGGTTTCGACTGTCACATTTGCCTGTCATACACAGGAGTATTCCTCCAAGAGAAAGCCAACCATGTTTTCCGGTGTCCCTAAAGAACTTGTAAATATAATGTGGAGAAAGTGCCTGGTATATTCTTGGGTTCCATTCAATGACATTATAGATGCCAATAGCAGCAATGATCAGTGACCATAGGAGTATAATGGGAGCAAACACGAATGCCACCCTTTGGGTGCCACGGTGCTGTAAAAGAAAGAGGCCAACCAATACAACACAAGCAATGCCAACAATTGTACCTATGCATTCATAGAAGTGTTAGGAACTTGAACAGAGTACGGACTCTGCCATCTTCTACTTCTTCTTCTAGCTTATAGTTCTTCCACCAATTTCTTTCAATCTATTTATAACCAATATTTAAGTCTGTACGTAGCCTGTAGCAGACATTTGGGAGGAGTGTAGATTCATCTACTGGGCCTGACTGCTTTTATACTTGACAACACTTAATTGGTGGGTCATATCTCAAATGAAGCATCTCTAGCTAGCTTATAATATTTGAAACCAAAAAAAAAAAAATGTTTTGAAAAAGTAAATATGAGATTTACTCTAACCGAAGCCAATAAAATTGCAAATCAAATTATTAAACAACAAACTTTCCAAAAGTGAAAGCAAATTAAAAAGTAATTCATTTTTCATTTTTCTTTTGTCAAAAATAAAGTGGCAGACATGCATGATGAAAGTTGATACAATCAAATGAGAGGGGAATCCAATGCAAATCACTAAATAAAGACCAACATTCAAAGTCAAAGATGCATGGATAGATGAGACCACAATATTTGGTGAGGTTGTGATTGTGGGCCAAACATGTCGTTGAATAATAACTCCATATATTAATTGCATCAATTTGCTTTCCACGCCCTTGCAATATGAACCCACTATTTGATTCATAAACTCATTCCAATCCACAAATCTCACACTCTCACGAATGGAGAAATGCTGTTTTTTAATGGGAGAAATCTTGTCCACTCACAGTTACTGGATCTCACAAAAGAGGCGGAATTTCCATTAGACAGGAAATATTTATTTTTTTCTCGTAAATAAATGAACAATGTAATTAATGTGTAGTTTTTAAAACTACCCTTAAAAGAAAAAGAAAAAAGAAAAAAAATATGAGAAAATAAGATTAGGTTACCTTTATAAAAAAAAAAAAATTACTTTTGGGGCTTAAAATTTCACTTGATTTAAAGGGATGAGATGATAATCACTTTTAGCTGATTTAAGAATTAAATGATATGATGGATGACAAAAATTTTATTCTAGATGTGACTATGATAAAAGTTGTAACACTTTAACTTTTGTTATAATCATTTCTAGTAAATATGAAATCTTTGATATGTAAAGACATGGTTTGAGTATAACTTTAAAGAGATATATAAAGAAATAATTCTCCAAAAGTGATTTTAGAAAAAATTAACCCAAATGGGCCAAGTAACATTCTGTTCTACGTACCTACTTTCTCTCCACCCTATTTGGATAGGTAGGAGAGAAAGCGGAGGAAATATAACTTCTTTTTTGTTTGATTAACTTTCACAAAGCCTAGGGAAGAGAAAATAAAATATTAATATGTAGTTTTTATTAATGTGTACGAAGAAAATGGGAAAATTTTGTATTATAAAAGTTGTACATGGGCTCAAATGTCATTTTATTATTTATACATATCATTTCTTTTCTTTTCTCTCCTATTAAGAGATTAAAAATTGGCTCCAAATCTCTCTACTCCCTTCATTAATTTCCTTTTCTCTTCCAACTTCTCAAACTAGAGAAATGGATAGAAAAGTGTTTGCTTCGTACAAAAATGTCAACAAAAATAACATTTTTTGTTCTTCAATTCAAAATGCCCCTAATTTTCAGAATCTATTTTTTCAAAACCAACCGCCGGATTACTGTAACTTTTTAACAAGCATGATATGAATAAGAAAATTATATAATCCCAAAGTCAATATTTCAAAATCTGTTTCACAATAGCCCTTCACAGGTCACTTTATGCAAAGTTACGTACGATCTTCTAATAGACTCGTCCCTACATTTATAAACTATTATAGTTTATGAGATTCTTATGAACTACTCTCCTCTTTAATTTTATTTTTTATTCTAGTTCCAGCAATCTAATGGAATGACCGTATCAAATTGGATTTCAAAAGTGATTTTTATTTTTAAGTTAGACCCTTCAAGTTTCGATGAAACTTAAAGTGATATAAGAAGGCTCCAAACTTTTAAATTTTGCATTCAATTCACTCTTTCAAACTAAAGACAAAACCAAATTAATTTCATATATATTTTTGTCTCAACTCATGAAAATATTGGAATTAATTATTGCGCATAAAATGATCAAAATGAATTGATGCAATAACTAATGAACCATATATCCTACATGGTACACCTCGAGTGGAGGTTCAATTCTACCCTTAATTACCATGCCACAAAATCTCAAAATTATACACTAAAACTATGTTGTCAATAAATGCATGTCACATGCTTACTCATTTTGAGGATGAAATGGAGGAATGTGCAAAGGAAACAGCCGCAGGTAGAGCAGCCCAGTATTCTCTGGAAATCCCATCACAACATTATCAATCTGCAGCAAAGTCTTTGAGCTTGCTTAGCAGAGAATAACTAATGGCATAAGATATCCTTCATATTAGAAAAACAGAATTTTAAACGTACACAAGGATGGATAAAATCTAAATGTACAACAGATATTATTATTGCTCTTCCAAGAAATTCAATCAGGGAAGACATTAACAAACCAATAATTAGATTCCGGAACGTTTCGAGTGTGAGGAGCAAAATCACAAATTCTTCATCCTGCAATCCAAAGAGAAAAAATAAAATCCATGTGTATATTACAGCTCCAACGGCAACAGAGGAAATGAAGGGACATGTAAGATTTTTCTTAGGCCAATCTACTGATGAAAGATGTGTCTGTACTCTGTTGTGCCCAGGGGCCAGAAATAATCACCAAACACACAAACAAGAGAAACACAATTGATTTACGTCGTTCAGCAATTGCCTACGTCTACGGGATAGCGGATTTCACTCTATGGAGAGAAAATAGAAATTACAACAATGGAAGAGTAGGAACACTGATGCAGACCGGATTGGGCTTATGGCCTAAGATTTTATGGATCAGTTGGACAGGAAAAAGGGGCCCAAACAGAATTAGGGCTCAGGGGCGATTTTGGGATAAAATCATAAAACAAACTAGTAGGATCGAAAGTCGTCGACGATGGAATTGCACAAAATTTGGTAGTCTGAATGGAAACGGTGAGACAAGCAAGACTCACTGCTAATTAATGTCGTGACGTACACTGCTTTTTAGCCAAATTCATTCGTTTAGACCTCCGATTAAGTGATTTTGCTATTTATGAAAAAATTTCGCCAGTCAACTACTTTCCCTACAGAAGTTTGTTTGGTGAACCGTTGACTCCGTGGTGATCCTTAGGGAATATATTAGTAGATTTTGGCTTTATTTCACATATTTTCATTTTTGAAAAAATTTCTTTTATTCTAGTTTTCCCTATTTCAGCAGTATTAGGATTTCTAGACTTTTTTTTTAGTATAAACATGCTTTGAACAAAGAATCTCTTTCTATACAATTTTGCCATTTTCTTCTGCATTCCCTTGCTCTGTTCAAGAGCAAAACAAAGAAAAGGTGCTGGATTGAAATTTTATGAAAAACTGGAAATTCCGTTTTTGATCACTTAGCTCATTTGTTGTTTGATGAAACTACTGCACTTTACGGTCCATTTGGAGCTGATTGGAAAAACCATGTGGAAGTGATGAACGAGCTCGACTCTTGAGAGGTGTAAAGTGCAGACTGCAGAGCAACTGGAACTGGAAGAAAGAAAATAATGAAAACCAGAAGAAAAGCTCTCTTCTCTCTACATCTATTAAGTATAAAAAAGGTATGAACCAACACCCATATGAGGCAGTTGGCAGGAACGAATAGTGAAATATTTTTCTTCTTTATCCCCAAGCATAAAAATAGCTGCAGAAACCTTTGTGCTGTTTTAATTTTGTAAATGGAAGCTGTTGGCCACCTGGGCACGTATTAAGAGATTTGATATGAGGATTATACCTACGTATTTAGTATATAGGACTTTGATTTTCTATCATTTACAACAATCAAATATTGGCCACATACAGCAGGAAGATTTAACGTAAAACAAACGATTTTGAAATCAAACATTAGTAATGCTAAACATTAGTAAGCCTTTACACTGCCAACCCCACTAGTAGATAGCAAAAAATGACAAAGCCAGTTTTATATTTTATTGTTCCATTGATGATTTGTAAGGTACATCTTCTATTCTACTGCTACTTACTGTTGAATATTTCCAAAATAAAGTAGTTTATAATGGGTTATTATATTGGGTTTTTGAAAATTTCCTATGTTCT
>JAESVK010000153.1:1598493-1613652 GCA_017140935.1 Hamamelis virginiana | reverse complement strand
TGTGGACCAGCCTCGTGGACGGGGCTTTAGGTGGTGTGAGTCCACATCATCACCGGGCGATGTGATTAGGGGGGTTTAGAAATCAAAACAAAGGAGTCGCCACCTTATTTTTAAGGAATAAGGAAACCATAAAAACATTTTATTTTCAATAAAAAAAAACAAACTCCATTAATGAAAAAGCAGTCTACAAACCAGAGTTGGATCCGGGGGCTAGGTTACGACATGGGAAGGTTCCAAGCTTTCACTTGTAGGCACCCACCTCGCCCTAATTAAAGGACTTCTAATTTATTTGGGCTATTTAAATTTCTTATTACAAACAATCCTAAATAATCTAAATCAACCAATAAAGTAGTGATATAAATGCATTATCTATATTAGTTATATTAATAAATAAATAAATAAAAATATATACAAACAAACCCTAAGAACCTAGGACACCCTACGGGCATCCTAGGGCGGACTTGAGCCCTATTAGCGCCTACGTAACTTACTAGTATCACCCAGCAAGTATCAAAGTCCACGTAGTTCGACTACCCTAGGACTCTCCTATTGTAATCGATCACATCATCAAAGGTATTTCAACCTAATTCAAGACTCTAGCTTCGAGAGTTTTTGTTTGTTCAAAATCATTTATTCAAAATCATTTATTTGAAATCATCTCAAATTAAAAGATATTCATAAAATCCAAATGTTCCAAAATAATTCTTATCTTTAGAATCAAATTCCAATTGAAAATCTTTTTCAAAGATATTTCAAGAAAACAAATCATATTGAGAGGAATTTCATTCCAAAGTAAAAATCTTTTAAAACATTTCAAATCTTTTGAAAATCAATTAATAATCAAATATCTCATAAAATCATATTTATTTCATAAATATTGCATAAAAAATCTTTTAGGAAATCTCTCGAAGATCGACTCTTAAATCAAATAAAATATACAATTCTGATGGCAATCTTTACAACAAAGGAAATTCCTAGGGAAGGTCAAGTGACCTTCCTAGCCTAGGGTCTCTAACTAGCCCTAAAGTATTTCTAAAATCCTAAAAATACTAATGCAATGCATGCTGAAATTTAACTAAATTAATCAAACATTCACAAAATCAATTCCATTCATGCATGAAAATGTTCCTAAATGCATACTAATCAAACTATGTGATCCTAAGCATATTCCTAAGTTGGATTTGGCCCTAAAATAATTTTTAGAAGTCATTTAAGACCATTTTCAATTCCGGACAGATTTGAAAGCGGACTTTAAATCATTCTAAAAACTTTGAAAAGAAGTAATAAAAATCGTGTTAATGACCTAACATGCATCCTACATGAATATACTACGAGAATACTATAACAATCATGCGAAAACATGGCTTAAAAATGATAATAAAGCCATTTTAAAATGTATATTCAAATCTGGACAGATTTAAATACATACTTTAAATAGCCTAAAAATCATTCTTAATCCATGGAAAATAATGAACAAAAAACCCTAATATGCATACTAACATAATATACGAATTTAACCTACAAAATATACATGAAATCATGGCTTAAAAATGCTATTTAAGCCTGATCTAAGCCCATGTTCAAATCTGGACAGATTTGAACCTTGACTCTATGGGACTTAATTAGCATAATTAATCCATTTAAAATGATGAACAAAAATCCTAACTAACATGCTTGACTAGATTATTACACAAAATAACATTAAAACTAACAAAAGTATGCTTAAACAATTAATTTAAACACAAGGGAAGGATCTTACCTTCGCACGCTCCCTCGTACACAATTTATACATTCAAACAATATATCGAGTGTTCAAATAATCATAAAAACACGAAAGAAAGACTCAAGACTCACTATAAAAATGCCTCAACATACTTACACAATCATGGATATCATATAATCATCACAGGATTTCAAAAATCATGCAAACACATTGAAACATTATCCTAAGCATGCTTACTTACATAAAATAATAATAAAAAAACTACTTCTAATCATGCATACATACATAAAATAATAAGAAAGCTAACCCTAACATGCATACACACATGAAATCACAAGAAACTAACCCTAACATGCAAATCACAAGAAACTAACCCTAACATGCATACATACATAAACTCACAATAGAATTCACTAATCCTAAACATGCATACTAACATAAAATAATAACAAAACTAATCCTAAACCTATTTAACCACATGAAATCATAATAAAAGTAACCCTAATCATGATTGCTAAACATAAAATAATAAGAAAACCTAACCCTAACATGCATATGACATGAAATAATGAATAAAACTAAATCCTATCATATTAAACATACTCATAGTAGGAAGAAAAGAAAAGAAAGAAGTCATATCATATGAAAACCAAGAGGACTTACAACATAGCCTCATCAACTTACACAAGAAATCATGAAGAAGTGAGGGTCAAGGTTAAGAGTTTACCCTTCGATCTCCTTCTTAGCCAACCTCCTCCAAGCTCTTAGCCTTTTCTTCTTACTCCTTCAATGGTGTAAGAGTGCAGAGCCTCCAAAAAGCTGTAGCCTCCTCTCTCAAAAACCCTAAAATCCTTCCTCTTCTTCCTTGAACCTCTATAGTGCAATATATATAGAGTTAGGGTTCAAAACCCTTGAATGGCTGAGATTAATCTCTTTAAAAAATGATCCTAAGGCTTAGGATGAGTCTCTCTAGGGTTTGAAAGCTGAAACCCTTCGCATTTAAGCCAAAAAAAACAAATCAAATCGGCCAAAATAAGTCAAGGTTTCAAAAATGGCAAAATTGGCTCGGGTAAGCTGGTGGCCGTCCTAGGCATGGACGGTTGGCCGTCCTAGCTGGACGGTTGGCCGTCCTAGCTAGGACGGTCACCATGCTGGTTTTCCAAAAATTGTTCCCTAATTCTAGGGTTTTCGAATTTTGGCCATATTTTGGTCAAATTTGATCCAAATCCGATGGTTCAGGGCTCAAAACGACCGTGCTTTGATCCTCCACATTTTTAGAATGTTTTTGGGTGAAAATCAATTGACCATGGTCAAGGGTTTTAGCAAAAAGCTAGCCAATCGACCCGGTTGTGCCAAAATTGGCCAAATGACCATTCTCTGTTTTGTAAAATTGATCAATTAGGCTTGCACCACTTCTAAAAACATGGTTTCAACATGAAATTGGTACTTAACAACATGTTTTGAAAATCTTTTGTTTTGGTGAAAACGACCAATTCACGGTCAATTTGATCGAAACCCTAATTCGGCTCATCCTTACCCGCGGGATCGATTTTGGGGGAATCCATCCCAACCATTCAAAGGCTCAATTGACACACCAAATTCACTCCCCACATCCACATAAACCTCATGAAACAATCCGTTTCGAATTCGGAGGTCATTCGGAAATTATAAAAGAAAAATGACGAAAATGCCCTTCAAGTCGCAAAAACCCTAATTACCTATCGAGCTCTCATCAGAATGCCATGAAAATTTACAGGGATGTTCTAAAACACCTTAAAAGTCAAATGTAATACAAATGGGTTGATTCCAATCCAAATGTACACATGAAATAATGAATCGTCCTTTTCCTCAGAAAAGGGCAATTTGGTCAATTTGGTCTTTACAAGGCCAATTCCTCACCCACTGATCAGCTATTCTAGTTGATCATTTGCATGGATATATGATAGAAATAAATGGTAAAAATGGGGTGTCCACAATAAGCATACCCAGGTGGTGGCTGCATGTAAACTTCTTCAGAAAGATCACCATTGAGAAAGGCATTTTTGACATCCATCTGGTATAGTTTCCATTTTTGAACAGCAGCAATAGTAAGTAAACTGCGGACAGAAGTAATGCGAGCAACAGGGGCAAAAGTCTCTTCATAATCAATGTCATGTTCCTTAGTAAAGCCCTTGGCGACCAGATGATCTTTGTAACTCTCGATTCAACCATCAGAATGGGTCTTGATTTTGTAAACTCATTTACAACCCACAATTGATTTTCCAAGAGAAAGGCCAACCAAATCCCAAGTATGAGTGGTATGAAAAGCCTGTAATTCTTCAGCCATTGCTTGTTGCCACAGAGGATTAGAACGAGCCTCATGATATGTCTGCGGTTCATGATGAGAGAGAATAGTGGAAAAACAATGAAAATCAAGAAGAATGATAGATGGTTCCCTTCCCCGAGTAGACCGACGAATGATTGGATCAGTAACAAGGTCAGAAGTGGAGGCATGGTCAATGGTGGAGTCTGATACAGGAGCAGGATCAGACAAAAGGACATCAGCAGTGGCGGAGACTGGTATTGTGGCGGGATCTGTAGAGAAAATAGGCATCTCAGGAGCAGCCGTAGAAAGTTCGAAACCTGTAGCAGCATCATCAGGAAATAATGGAATTGAGGAATTAGTAAAGAAAGACAGTGTGTGGGGAACAGATAAGTGAAATTTGGAGAGTGATGAAAACATTTTGTGCTCCCAGAAGACAACATGACGAGAGACACGGAGACGTTTGGAGATGGGATCCCAACACCTATAACCTTTATGTTCTATACCATAGCCCAAGAAGCAACAGAGACGAGAGCGGGGTTCCAACTTAGTATGCTCATGAGGTTGTAGGAGAACAAAACAAGCACACCCAAAAACTCTGAGATTATGATAAGAAGGAGGATGGCCATATAGGCGCTCATAAGGAGAAATATTACCAATGATAGAAGAAGGAACACGATTGATCGTATACGCAGCAATGAGAACAGCTTCCCCCCAAAAATTCACAGGACAAGAGGAAGAAATGAGAAGTGCTCGAACTGTATCCAAAAGATGTCGATGTTTATGTTTAGCATGCCCATTTTGTTGAGAGGTACCCGGGTAAGAGCGATGAGGAATAGTACCATTAGTGCGAAGGAAAGTGAGAAAAACTGAGTCTCGATACTCCATGGCATTATCTGCACGAAAGACTTTGATAGGACGAAAAAATTGAGTTTTGATCATTTATGCAAAATCATAATAAATCTGTTTAAGTTCAGAATGATTATGCATGAAACATAGCCAAGTGTAACGAGAATAATCATCGATAAAGATCACAAAGTATTTTGATCCCCCCATGGTCGGAACAGGAAAAGGACCCCATATATCATAGTGAACTAAATCAAAAGATGCGGAAGAAATAAAAGTACTATGAGAAAATGGTAATGCAGGTTGTTTTGCAAGTTGACAAGATAAATAGTCTAAATGGTCATGACTAACAGAACCCAAAGAGCCACTAGAAATTAAAGACTGTAAACGACCAACCGATATATGCCCAAGATGAGAGTGCCATAAATGGAGTGAGGAAGTGGAAGGAACTGGAGCAGCAATCTGATGATCGGAGTGAGATGGAGAAAAGGTGTGAAGATTGATGAGCTCAAACAGGCGACCAACTTTACAACCAGTCCCAAGAGTCTGTCCGGTCTGAGGATCCTGCACAATACAACCAGAACGAGAGAAAGTAACAGTAAGACCCATGTCACAAAGTTAACCCACAAAAATAAGATTAATAGTGAGTTTGGGTATGAGATATGTATCAGATTGAGATATATGAGAGTGAGAAACTTGTCCTGTATGGCTTACTTGCATGTGGGAACCTTGGCAGTATAAATGGGTGGAATATGAGAAGTAGAATTTTTGGTAGAGAAAATAGTAGGATCAAAGGTCATATAATTGCTACATGCAGAATCAAAGAACCAAGAGGAGTTACCTGTCGTAGTAGTAGAGAGAGCAGGAGAGAAAGTAGTACCAAAATATGAGACAACCTTCTTGAGAAAAGATACAAGATCATTAATGATAATAGGTGAAAGAGGATCTCGAACAGATAAATTCTCAGTGGCAGAGGCAGTGGCAGAAAAACTATAATACTTGGAGGTGGCCATGATGTTCAAAACTCAACTATAGAAGCAGTATCTCGAAAAATGGAGCCCAAAAATGGAATCTGGTGGCCGAAAAACTATAGGGAGTACCGTTTCTGGAAAAACAGGTGATCCGACCCTTAAAGCAGCTGATCGGGCTGAAAAGTGCAGTGTAGAAGCAGAATCTCGTAAAACGGAGCTCAAAAACGGATTCAGGACGTCAAAATTAGTGGGGAAAAGACCTTCTGGGCTGACATGTGACACAAGAGGGTGCTGACACATGGCAGTTTGATGGGCTGACACGTGGCAGTACCTAGGTAGGGCACATGGCAGGCTGACGTGGCAGTGTGGCGCTAACGTGGCAGTGACGTGGAGCTGACGGGTCAATGACGTGGCAGTGTCTGATGTGGCAGTCAATAGTCAAAGGTTGACCGAGTCGAGTCAAATCCTGGATCGGGTCAACGGATGGGTCGAGTTGCCGAGTCGGGTTAACTGGTCAATGGGTTGGGTCAACGGGTGTGATGACGTGGTAGGCCGAGTCGGGTCAACTAGGGCTGACGTCAGCAACACGGAATGAGGGTCAGTTGAGGCTCGGCGCGTGGAATAACTCCTTGCGAGTAGATCTGATGCGCTGTGAAGAAGGCGGCGCGTGAGGGCGCGTGTGGTGGTGTTTTGAGCTGATTTCGGCGGGGTTTTGTAGATCGGAGAAAGGCGAGTCGTTTGAGTGGTAGGTCGATAGGTTTGGGTTACTGGGAGGTTGAGTTTCGGGGTTGGACAGGTTTGAAATGAAGAGTTTGCCGGATTTTGAGGTCGGGACGGCGGTTGGTGGCGATGTTCGGCGGTGGGGCAGTGGTGGTAGGCTCGGTTTGCTAGATATCTAGCTCTGATACCATGTTGAATGAGAGAAAAGTATATTGAATGTCTTAACTTAATCAATGTACAAAGCAAGCCTTATATAGGCAATAGACGCTATACAGTATGGTAACTATATACGGTAAATGGTAAATATACATTAACAATTCTATGCATTTTTTGCAGCAAAAGTATGCTTTTGAGGTTCTTAATAGAGCTGGGATGCTTGATTGCAAGCCTTCTAATACTCCATCTGCCTCTAAGTCTTCTTTACCTCATGCTCTTTCTCCATTTGCTGATCCGGCTTTATATCGAAGTCTTGTTGGTAGCCTTCAGTAAATGACTCTCACTCGACCTGATATTTCCTTTGCTGTTAATCAAGCTTGTCAACATATGCACAACCCCTTAAATAAGGACTTTGCTGCTGTTAAACGGATTTTGTGTTATATCAAAGGTACCCTTCATTATGGGCTTTCGTTTCATGCTTCTCCACTGGTGCTTGAGGATAATTTTGATGCCGATTGGGTTGTGGATCCCTCAAATCGACGGTCTACTTCTGGTATTTGTGTTTATCTTGGAGCTAATCTTGTGTCCTGGAATGCTAAGAAGCAACCCACTGTTGCTCATTCATCCACTGAAGCTGAGTACAAGGCCTTAGCTCAGGCAACTGCGGAATTATGTTGGCTTCAGACTCTTTTACATGAGCTCCATGTTAAGCTTTCTATTCCCAGGTTGTGGTGTGATAATAAGGGTGCCATTGCTCTTGCTTCAAATCCCGCGTTCCAATCTCGCACTAAACATATCGAAGTTTATTATCATTTCATTCGAGAGAAGGTTCTGCAACATGTTATTCACATTCAATTTGTTTTTTCTACTGATCAAAATGCAGATATTTTTACCAAATCTCTGCCTACTGCTCGATTTCAGTTTCTTGTTCGCAAGTTCATGGTGCAACCAAGCCCCATAAGCTTGAGGGGGGATGTTAAGGAAGCTGTTGTAACTAGAATCAGTTTGAGTTAGTTCTTTGTACAACTGTATAACTGTTAGTTAGTTAGTCTCTTTATATAAATATATAGTCAATAGGTTGTAATGGTTAATTGATGAAGATGAATGAATTGTTTCTCTCTCTACCTTTGCTTTTCTTATTCACCAACAAGTTCGTCCACTCTCATCAAGTCGAGGTCCTTACTTTCTTCTATGGTTGTGATCTTAGGTTGAAATCTGTCAGATAAAGACCTTAAGATTTTGTCAACAACTTTTTCCGGAATTTTCTCACCTAGGTTAAAGGAAGAATTGACAATATCATTCAATTTAGCAAAAAACTCAGAAAGCATTTCATGTTCTTCCATCCTAATTCTCTCAAAACTAGAGGTGAGAATTTGGAGCCTAGACTTCCTCACTTGGCGAGTACCTTCATGTGTTACTTGTAAGATATCCATGCTTCTTTCGAAGTAGTGCAAATCATGATCCTACGGTACTCTGACCCAGATACACCATCAAAAATGGCATATAGCCCTTTGTTATTCCAACTACTTTTTTCTAGGTCATTTTTGTCCCATTCCTCGGGGGATTTGGGAGAGGTAACACCATCTTTGGTGATAGTGGGGGGACTTCAACCGATTTGAACAGTCAACCAAACCCTATCATCTAGGGATTTCAAAAAAATCATCTTAGACTTCCAATAAGTGTAATTTAAGCCTTTAAAGGGGGTCTAACATTCGAACCTCATTCTTTCAAAAGATCCATATTCGAGAATATGTCAGATCGCACTCAGGCGATTATACCAAAAGAGTGAACCAAAGCTCTGATACCAATTGAAATTTCGAGGATGCGAGTCTCTTGAAATCAGGGTTACTTAGAATTACCAAAATATACTTAACCAATTAACCCTAATTAATCTACGTGTTCAATTAACAACTATATGGAGCGGAAAATTAAAGCAAAAAATTAGAACACAAAAATTTAACGAGGAAAACCCAACAAGGTAAAAAGAATCTCGGGAAGAATTGAAGCACTATAAAAAAGACAACTTACAAGACTCTGACACTACAACCCAACACTTGAGTCCACAAGCCAAGTAGCTCATGCCGTCTTTAAGCTTCTTCTCGAACGAGTCCATGAATGAGCACGGTCTTTACCTCGTACCGAGCTCCACGATACTTCTTCACAACCCACAAAGTACCAATAGTACATCAACACCTTAACTGACGGATACCACCAGAAATCCACCAGCAAAATCCAACCACTTTGGAGATCCACCAAAGCTAACACAATAGCGAGATTCGGTTCCTTGAATCTCTCTAAACAAAACTGGGTGTGGTTTACAACCTCTCTAGACCGAAGATCAAAAAGAGAAAAAAGACATGCAACTAGAAGCTAAGCACCATGGAGAAAGTGTTGCATGCTATGGAGGTGGCCGCGCTACGGCAAGGGAGGGGTTAATTCCTCGCCACGCGTCCAAGATTGAAATTTATAAAACTACACTCGACAGATAGTTAACATCAATTCGTAAAGTAAAGGGGAGTGCGGGTCGTCCACAGAGAACGATGGTTAATTTAAATAGGTAGCTTAAAAGAATTCTAATCTAGAGAGAATTGGTTTCAATGTTTGATTTAATTGATTGATTCCCTTAAACGATGGCAAAAACACAATTGAACTAAATGAAAATATAAAAATCAAAATATGGAGAATGGCTACAGGGTTGGATTGGACCTAAGATAAGCATGCACCGGTTGTAATAGAAAATGCTATTATAACATGGGATAATGGGAAACTCAATCTACAAGATTAGATTAGCCTAGAAAGAGTATGAATGATTGAATACTCAAAGATCAATTAAAAGCCATAGACTATCAATACTCATATGAGAATTTATATCCTATGCTAGCAATTAAAATCCTCGGTTACTCCATCGTCCATTATCAAGATTACCATTTACATTCGATTGTAAAAGCAATCACAGAAAACTAATACAATTGAAGATAAATTCGATTTCATAAACAAAAGTCCACGAATACAAATCTATCCCAACGTTTAATAGCATTTATTACAAAACGGAAACAAAAGCCTCACCCAAACCCTTCTCCAAGCCCCGCCGCTGAAAGGAATCGTTCGAAATACATGGAATCGCAGCGGAAGACAAAATAAAACTTTTTAAATTGATGATTCCATCATCGAATGATCCTAACCAAGAATCGAACAAGCATAGGGACATTTGATTTACATACAAGCAAATAAATTCATCAAACATAAATTAATCTTACTTGATTCGCCTTTCGATTTGCAATCCTTGATCTTGAACTTCAAAACGATGAAGTCTCCAAAACGTATCCACACGAGAGTAAGATTCCCTAGCACCTCCTAGTCTTCCACAACACTTGTGAGCAAGCTAGAATGGAGAGGGAGAGGAGAGAGAGATTTCGGCCAAGGGGGTTCTCTTAACCCTAGAATGTGTAAACACTCATATTTATAGACTTTCTCCTCTTTAAGGGGTGTTTGGTTATTAGTGCTAGCAAGACCAAACATCCTTGAATAGAGTAATCCTATTCTCGGTTAATTTTGACTTTTAATTAATTAACCTTTAATAATCAAAATCAAACTTAACTCAAAGACAGGATTCCCCTCTCACAAGTTTAAGGAACTCACTTACTCTCTATTGTGTGTGACCCTTTGGGTTCACCCCAACCTAGCAGTGACTAGGGACATCTCCATGTCTCCTAAAATAGAAACTTTCTATTTAAAGGTTTAATTGAAACTATTCCAATTATGCCCTCATTGATAACACTTATTAATAGGCTTTCACTAGTCATGAGTGACGTCTAGCAATGTGTCATGACATGCCCTAGGTTTGGGTGAATAGCAGAACTATGTGAACCCTTCTTGTTACTTAATCCTTCATCCCCTAATGTCATAGTTAAGATATTTAGGATATGGATATAAGTCAAAACCCTATCTTAACTTTCTTGTCATATGTTCTTCAAATTATAATCTCAATAAGATGAACCCTATGAAACCCTTTCATATTTCATCTATCACTCTGGCCAGAGATTCACATTGAGAGTTATATTTAAGAACTGACCCTGACATTCTCTCTCATAACATTGAGAGTGATGATTCCTTATTGACCACTCATATGCCTTCATGCAAGACCTATTAGAGCCAATGAGTGCCGACTACAACCTTAAGATCAAGGCTGTATAAAACACTATCAAACCCTAATAACTCAGGCACAAGACATCCATGGTGTCTCAGGTCTTAGGATTACCAAATGGACGTAACACAAGAATATTCCTTTAACTTAATATCCATAGGAATATTCTAGTAGATCATGTTCAGTGTACATATTCTCTAATATGCACCCACAGATTAACCTAAGTGTCACTACACTGATAGGAAAGACTACCTATCCTCCCATTGGAGTTAGTTTAAATATGTGTTACTCTTGTCGGTTTAATAAATGTCCTCTTTAATAAACCTATGAGCAGGAACACTTTTAGAATAAATGTATATGAGAAATATGAGTCTTCATATCTCAACAAACTAGAGATACATATTTCTCTTATCATTTATTCATGGACATTATCGTATATATATAATTGAATATACAAACGATAAGCAGTACCTTCTTATCCTAATATGAAATAGATATGCACTTTAGGATTGGTTTTAGGGCATACCTCTAACAGCCGCCACGTGACCTAGCCGGCCATGCGATAGATCGACAATCATTGAACGCTCCTCCGCCGCATAGTTCGGATGTAGGACTTTAAGAGAAGATTTGAAGGTGTTTGGTTCCCAAGAAAGTGCCAAGAAAATCACTAAATCCTAGAATATCCTAAAAAAAAAAGTTGCCCCAAAAAAAAGGGGCGTAGTCTTTCTCTCTCTATAGCTTACTATTTATAGTCCCATAAACCCTAGAGAGAGAAAAGACCAAAATACCCCTCAACACAAGGCTAATTACAAGAAAATAAGCTAAAATTTCGGGGAATAGGAAGTCATCTATCGATAGCGCACAAGTGCATATCGATAGATGTCCCAATTATTACAATTCACACTCAGGCAGAATCTATCACCTATCTATAGCGCACCACACACCTATAAATAGATGATGAAGCAGAATCTGTCACCTATCTATAGCGCACCACACACCTATAGATAGATGATGTTTAAGATCCCGTAATTGTAGGTCAGAGCCCAACTCCTATCGATAGCGCACTAGAACCTATCGGTAGGTGGTTCATTTTCTTCACTCTTACAGCTCAAACGAGATTCGATGCTTCCTCAGCTTCTCCACGTCTTTTCCCTCAGCTCAGGCTTCATAGAAAAGCACACGAAAATGGGCTTCACAGGGCCAAAGACCTACAATGGGGCAAAAACACACATTAACTCTAAAATAAACTAACAAAGCATGAATATTAAACTAAAATGCCAAAATAGGGCAGCAAAATGCATAGAAAAGAGACAAGATCGCAGAAAAATCAGGAGGCTACGGTTTCTTAAAACTAGCATTGTCCCAAGTATATAACCCTAGAGGGGGGTGAATACGGTTTTGGCAAACTTAAAGCAAATATTACCAAATAAAAATTAAGGTCCAATTAATTTCAGCAAAAGCATAAACAAGGATATGAACAATTAATTGGAAATGAGAGAGAAAGAGAGAGAGAGAGAGAGAGAGAAATCAAATACAGCGATTTAACATGGTTCGGACTTCGCCTACGTCCACGCCGTAAGCACTCAGCCCAAGGATTCCTCAATCCACTGAGGATCACTCCTTCAAGGTGGAGAAACCTTTACATAGCCTTCTTTCACGGGTGGAAGACTGTCACCAATGTTCACCAAAAACATTCAATAAATGCTCACAAAGGACACTTAACCACTGTTCACAAAGAACACTCAATGCTCACCAAGAGCACTCAAACTTGCGCACCAAGAGCATTCAACCAATCTCACTTTCGGGTGGAGACTAAACCAAGAGCACTCAGCTCTTCTCACAAGAACCACAATAAGATTTGTGTACAACAAAAAATAACTCCTTTAGAGTAGATGAAGTACAATTGAAAGCTCTCACTAATATCTCTAAAAGATTAGAAATTGATTTGGCTAATGAGAGAATGATTAATTTTTGACTAATTCACCCAAGAATGATGTAAACTATGTTGGCTTGAGTTTGTGTGTGATCATTAGTTGATTCAAGACTCATACAATGAGTATATATAGGCCCATAAAAGAATATGGTCGTTGGGAGTCAAAATAGAGCCGTTATTTGCAACAAAGCATAGCTAGTCGACTAGACCACAACACTTAGTCGACTAGCATTCAAATTTCATAAGCATTTTCATCCCCTGGCACGGTTAGTCGACTAGGACTAAATAGTTAGTTGACTAGGCCATTTAAAAATCCTTTGTAAAATATTCCAGGATCGATTAGTCGACTAGGAAGGAAGAGTTAGTCGACTAGCAAGCTGCTTCTCAATAACATGGCTACTGTATGTCGATTAGTCTTCTAGCACTCAAGAGTTAGTCGACTAGAAGACCATTTAGTCGACTAGTACACATGGTCAGTCGACTAGAAACAAGGTTTCTCAAAACTAGCTACTATCTTCATTCTTAGTCGACTAGAATAACTTGTTTGGTCGACTAGAAATATTATTAAGCCAATATTTGAGTTTTCCTAAGTCCAAATCAACTTTCAACATATGTACATGTTAACTAAGTGTTTAAAGACATTTTTGGCTTAGTTCAAAATGTTTTCCAAAAGATATATAAGCCAGAACAATAAGTGTAAAACATTTTGTCTTTGAATCTAAATAGTCCATTATGAGTTTGAATCAATTTTTGACCAAAATGTGATTTTCCAAAGTTAAAACATATGGTCTTTAAGTCATAGTCAATTGAGCCAATTATAGTTCATCCTAAAGAGAGATTTACAATATAAATCTTAAGCACTCTCACACAAGAATAAAAGCAAGATCTTCATAAAGGATCTTTAACACTTGTGTTTGGCTTGTGCTAGGCTTCATCTTTGACTTCAATAATGTTGTCGCTCTTTGCTCCACGCTCCTTAGTGAATGATCAACAAGTTCACTTGAGCTTAGCTTTAATGATGGTTGAGCCTTTTTCAATTGACAACTTGAATCCTGTTCTTATAAGCATTTATATACTATAATGGATAAATAAAAACTATAGGATACTGTCAATGAATCAACAAGATTAGCCAAATAAACACTCTATAAGGTTTGTCAATTATAAAGAGTGTATAACAAAGTATTTATTTGCACAATTGAATAAACAAAGTACAATGTTTGTTATCATCAAAATCATTCAACAAAGTTGGATTGAAGCCATAAGGCTAACAACTAGGTTAAAGATTAATCAATAATTCTCCACCCCTATATAATAGGCTAAAACAACCTATTTATAACCCTAGTAAAGTTCTCTAATCATGTAGGAGTTGGTATAGGTCAAAACCAATCAAAATCTGCAAAAAATAGAGATTTTTCGAACTTCCTCGAGTTGGATCGATCCTACACTTTTACCTGGATCGATCCAAACCTTTTTGTCCATAGGATCAATCCTACTAAAAAGGTTGGATCGATCCACTTTGGCAAAAATAAAAATTTAATTTATTTAAAACACTTTTTGACCAAATTCCAAATGTGGATCATCCCTAGGTATATTATCCCTAGGTTTCCAAAACCTTGCGGAAGCTATTTCAAAAAAAAAAAATCCAGAATTTAACTCATGCTTCTTTTTAATGGTTTAACACAAAGATCATACCTTTGAGTCCTTGTAAAGACTATGTGGAGAAAAAGGGGTTGAATACACCTTTGAGTCTTCACTTCTATGATCCTTGGAAGCTTGAGAGAGAGAGAGAGAGTGGGCTCTCAAAAACCAAGAGGAAAGCACAATTATTAATTCCACTAAATAATAATTACTGCACTCCAATTTAGAAATTTATAAATAAATCATTATAATGCTAAATACTTACAATAATACCCCTCTACCAACTAATGCTCATAAGAATATTCTTGTTTCTTATATTCCTTGTGACCTAATTAATAATCCTTTAATTACTATTACATTTTAGCAAACCTTTTACTAAAATGATTGCGCAGTACTAGTAATTAAACATTCAATTAGCACAAGGGAGAGCATTTACTCTATTCAAGCAAGAGATGGTAGATTCCTTCTTGATTAATAATGTTCTCTCAATCCCAAATCCTAGCTACCCAAGATACCGAGGTTTTGATCTTAGAGACCTCACTCATTGGTAAATCAATGTAACTAAAGTTAAGAATTAGAGTTCATTTTTATCTCAGGATTAAGAGCAATTGTAATTAGCACTTATGAGATTCACATTACTAAGAACAGTAATTTAATGTAATGAGATTCTCATAGTCCTCAGTGCACCAAGTACACTAATATATCAATTCAAAGTTTTACATTTTG
>JAESVK010000153.1:1517119-1573384 GCA_017140935.1 Hamamelis virginiana | reverse complement strand
GTTGCAGCTGTTTGCCCCTGACCTTGAACAACTCACTTTAGATCTGGACAAAGGGACAACTCGGGGGGGTAGTGAGTAGCATGAATGCATGCAAGCATGTTAGGGCTCAGAGCCCATCTATTGGTTCGGACCTGACCCCTTAGCTGTACCTCACCTTTTATCCCACTATAAAAGCATGTGCTTCCAAAGGGAAAAGAACAAGTATTCATTATTCTACCTACCTGGATCAAACAGCTGCAACTGCATTCAATCCTCTCTCCACTCATTAAGTATAGAGTGAATAGTCCCCTTAGGAAAGGGCAAGTTCGATGCCAGTCACCTTTGGTTGGCTTGGTTACCTCGCTAGCCTCTGGGACGCTCTTGTTCTTCCCTCTACAATCCTCTCCTTCTACCTCATCATCTCACATGGTCAACCTCCAGTCAGCAATCCTCCCCAGTTTCTACGATAAATAGGCTTTTAAGCAAAGGAGTAATTGTTCTTATACAATATATTTTAAATTGGATTATCTTATTTGAAAATAAAATAATCTTACCCCACCTTGAGATTATTATTTCCTTTATATAGAGAATATAATAATCCAATGGATAACTTATCCATTCTTAAGTAATGCTACCAAACATGGGACAAGGAAAAAGGTATCCTATCCAGACTACATATCCCATACACCAAACGTGGCCCTAAGGAAATATCTCGTATACCAAACTCTCTTGGTTTTGGAGTTCATTTTCTTCAAGTTTCATCCTCCTATTTTTGGCTTCTATAAGGCCCAAAGGTATATTCTTCTTCTTTGCATTAACCATATGCAAACATTTGAGAAAAGCTCCAATAATTTCTAAAGCTCACTTTTGCTTGGTTTCTGAAACCAACATTTACTTGCCATATATAAGTATATAACAAGATCTAGTATTATTTCTACTAAAGGAGGTTGGCTTCCTGGCTTCACAGGTTTGGATTTCTTTGATTCCTACTAAGCGGTTTTCTTAACTTGGCTAGCAGTGAGGGATAAATGATTATGCTAGTTGATCACTTGAAAAGTATGAATTTTGCTACGCCAAATTGGTGTATCATGTGCAAAGAAGAGGTGGAGTTGATCACTTATTGTTGCATTGTGAAGTGGTTGTCGAGTTATGTGCTTTTATATTCTCCATATTTGAGATCTAGCGAGTCCTATCTCAAACAGTTTTACACTTGGGGAAGTTTTTGGATTAGCTTTGGAAATAAGAATTCAATTTTGGTGTAGAGAATGGCATCTCATGCATTTTTTTTAACTCATTGGAAGGAAGGAAATAGAAGAATTTTATTATGGAAACAACTTCAGATTTAAAATAACATAAGAGTCCCCACAAAACCTTATTTGTGGACAGGTCTGGGAATTATAGGGAATCAAATCCTTTCTAATTTTCCTTCTGGTGTTCTCTTAAACCTTGGATGTACTGGGCTCTTTGCCCTTCTCTTTTTTTGTTTTCCTTTTTTGCGAAACTTTGCCATTCTCTTTAATCTAAATACTAATAATATATATGTGCATATATATGTGTAGTTGATAAATCATTCACTAAACTATAAAGTTCTAAACACTTATTTGTGTAAAATGGTACATCAAAGAGAATTTTATAATAAAAGCAAAATCTAATTGCAGTCACACCTCCACAAAAAAAAAAAAAAAAAAAAAAAAAAAAAAAAAAAAAAAAAAAAAAAAGGTAAAAGAAAACATGAAGGAGAAAAGAAAAAAGAAACAGAGCTCCAAAGTCATGCATAAATAAATGAAAACCAATATAGGATAATAATATCTATCCAATTCATGATGACTTAAATATGCAATTCTAGAATTCACCCAACAATCTCAAAAAAAAATAAAAATAAAAAACTCCATTAACTAAAATCAATTCACATTAAAGGCAACATTGTCAATTGTAAAAAACCATTTAAAATAACTTCAATCATTTTATATCAAAAAGCAACATTGCCCTGCACAAATGGTACCTTATAATCCTTATCCCAAAGAAGACTAGGTTTATTAGTATGAAACACTACAGATCAACCACCCTTGTCACATGTTTTTATAAAATATTATTTGCAGTCCTCTACAGGAGAACTAGGGTAGTACTTGACAACACAATTTCTTCATTCCAAGGAGCCTTTGTTAAGTCTAAACAAATCCTAGATGTGGTCCTTATAGCTAATGAAACCATGGAAGATTATAGGAAAAGCAATAAAGAAGAATTAGTTCTGAAAGTCAACTTTGAGAAAGGCTAAGATCTTGTAAGTGGAAGATTTTAGATTTTGTCAGGCAAAAAAAAAAAAAGGGTTTCCGTAAGTGGTTGAAAAGATGAATAAGAGGTTGTATGGCTTCAAAAAATTCCTGGTAGCATCAAGGATGATTAATGAGGCTAAGTATTGGTTTAAAACCTCTAGGAGGTTTAGATAAGGGGATCTTTCTCCTTTCTTGTTTACTTTGATAGTGCACGTGGTTAGTACTTAGTACAATAACAAGATTTTTATGGATAAGGGCGAAATGTTGGTGTCCTGTATTAACACCCCAACAATGAAAATTAATGCAAAAGTGAGAAATATTGCATAAACAAAATGCATAATTTACTGACCAAAAACACAGTGTAAAGACCTAGTTATATGCACTTACTTCATCAAGATGGGATTGAAGTGCTGCAAAACGATTTCTTTTTCCCTCAATTTTAGCAGAAATTTCAACCAACTCTTGCTGAAGAGAAATCAGCTCTTCCAACTTTGCCATAGAGCTTTTCTTTATGTCATCCGCCAAGGAGTTAAGTGCAGGTTTAAGTGTTGCTTTGTAGTCAATCCCCAATACTTCAGCAGGGGTAGATCCTTTGGCATTCAACGCATATTGAACACCATTTCCAAGCTTTAACCTTGAAACCACCAAAGAGAAATCAATTGTGCTGGAGTTATAAGTATAACATTTTGGTTGGTGAGATTCTCATAAAGTGGTAAGCAAATAAAAGAAAAATTGAAACATAAAAATGACCAATGCTTTATCACTCATGTTAGGTTCTCAATGTTTTTCTCTACCATGACTATCAGTTTATTTTTAAATAAGTTGGGGAAATTAAGTAACATGATATGAAAGAAAACTATATCATTGATCTCTAATATAAATAAGTAGTTAAGAAAGATAAGGAAGCTAGAAGTGATTAATAAAGATTACACATTTGCTTCATCTTGAATTTTTTTTTTTTTTTCTCTCTTTACAAACTACACAGAAGATTACGCATTTGCTTCATCCTGAAAATTTGCTTCATCTTCTGTGTAGTCTCTTTTTACAGACTACACAGAAGATTAAATAAAGACTGTGCGTTTGCTTCATCTTGAAATTTTTTTTCCTCCTTTTACAAATTACACAGAAGTCATAGGATTTGGCAGGAACCTTGAATTTCAAAAGGTTATAAAATACAAAGAAATAAGATCAAAGCATTAAACAGAGGCCTATGTTTCTACACATAAATGATTCTATCCATAATTCCATCTCCATCCCAAAGGTTTGGTTTTGTACTCAACTTCATCCGAATGAAGAGAAGGTAGTGCAAATAACCACCGAACAAATCCTCAATCAAAGATGTTGTACCAGTGTACCACTACCCAATGAAATAGTAAATTTGACACAACCATTCCCATTAAAGTGCATAAGACTATGAGAAAAACACGCCACCCCATCCTCCACCCATCCAAAAAAAAAAAACTCTAACAATGAACGGAATCTATATGTAACACCTGTAAATTCTAATATGTCAGGGCTAATTTATTGAAACTGCAGCTTAATTCCTTCTTAAATAACACTCATGACTTGCAGTAGAAATTATGGATTTAGATCCTATTGGTGTTATATGAGAAAAGTGAAGTAAGTTTGATAGCATTGCGTTGATCCATAATACTCAAATAGAATATGCATATACTAATTTATCAAAGTTCAAAAGAATACTCAGGGAAAAAAAAAACAATAAACAGAGCGAAACCTCCTGATTGCCTGGTTGCATTCAATTGAAAGGGCCTCAAGCTCCTTAAACTTGTGCCCAAGCGATACGTCAAGATCCCAAGACTTCTCCTCCCACGCATTCCTTGCAACCTCAGCCTCCCCAATATCTCTCTCTACAGCCTGCAACTCCCTCTTCATTCTCTCCGCGTCTCTTGCATTAAATGACTGCAAGTCAATCCTCTTCTTCAACTCCTCATTCTCATCACAAATCCTCCTATTCTCCTCCACCTTCGTCTCCAACTCCTTCTCCTTCTCCTCCAAAACCTTTTCAACCGCCGCAATTCTCCCTGAAAACTCCCCAATTATCGCATGAAACTTCTTCACATCTTCCTCCAACACACACCTCTCCTTCTCAACAACCTCCCTAGCTGACGGCGCAGACCTCAACGCCTCCACCTTCGCCTCCAAATCTCCAACCTCCTTCCCCAAAACATTCACATTATCAACAACTGAATCTCTCTCTTGCTCCAACTTCTGCATAAATTCCCTATCAAGCGCGTCCACTGAATCATCATCGCCTCGAATATAATGCAAATAACTATCCAATGCGTACACAAACATGCTATTATCTTGAAAAATCGATGATGGGTCTGTTGATGACGATGAGAGATGATCATTGTACATAGCAATTTGAACTAACCAATGTATAACAGCTAAGAATGAAGGCCAAGTGTGGGGGGTTCCAGGAGCGCGAAGAGCGGATTTGTTGAGCTTAATCGGACAATTGAGGTGTTTTAGGACAATGGGAAGGTCTTCTTCGAGCTTATTTGAAGGGTAATCGAGACGGGACATGAGAAAACGAAGGGTTTCTGTGATGTCTTTGGCAGAGGGGAGAGGGGTTTTGAGAGAGAAAGAAGAGGAGTGAGAAGAGAGGTAGGAGTTGATGATGCGAAGGGCGGATTGTTGATAGGAGCGGTCGTTGATGAGATCGGCGGAGCGGGTGATGCCGATGGAGGAGGGGCGGCTGCTGCAGTAGCTAGCGTCGGAGTCGCGGCTGCTATTGAAATGACGGTGGTCAGATGGTGGTTGTTGTGGAGGAGCGCGGTGGTCTTGTATGAAGGATTCCTTCCCACGGCGGCGTCCTGCTCCTCCTCTCATCGCCGGCGATTGATTCTCTCTGTCTCTCTGTCTCTCTGTCTCTCTCCACTTTATCAGGGAGCGTCAAATGAATTTTCCCGCCTATGAGAAAATGGATATAGAGCTGGGCTGAACCCGACGCCCTGACCTGCTATCCAATGACCCATTTTGCCCTTTTTCTTATGGGTTTGGTCTTTGGATATTGCAAAGGGTTATTCGACAATAAGTCTAATTTTAGATACAAACCATACTTAAAGTCCTCCTAAATTTTTTTTAATGCTATAAGTCCTATTTAGAGAAATTTTACTGTATAAAGTCTTAAACTTATTAATATTAATTTTTTAAGACAAAACTACCCCAAATGGTCACTGTCGGGAAAGAAGGATGGCCGATCGTCGTCAAGGTTTGCCGGTGATTCTCTTCGTTAGGGGTGATGAGCTGGACTCCATTCATCATCCACAACTAGCAATATGGGTAGTGTATTTTTATTCCATTGGATACCTAATTGGTATTTGATGCTATTTTAACTCAATTATTTTTTGGGTAGGGCTATTTACAGCCCACCATTTTACTAAAGGCAACCCATTTAAAATTTTTATTGGGTCTATTATACCCTTTTCTAACTACAACTCACTAATCTTTAGGCAACCCATTACTATACAAAACAAAAGTTTTAATACAACTCATTACTCTCAATCCTCTCAATCACCAAGCTCTTCAAACGACAACTTATTCTTGTTCTTCTTCATGTTCTTCTTCTTCCACCGCCATCAAACACTACCACCGCAGCCATGACAACAAAAGACTGTGGCAACCACAGCGACAAACGAAAAAAAAAACTCAGCCCCCAATACCCCCAACTAAAACATATTACCCCAAAGCTTTCATTTTAGGATTGTTTGTATATTATTGGTAAACATTATATTTTAATTAAACATACTTCAAAACATGAAAAGTATCATTCTATAACCATTATGGTGTGATGGTGTTACGAAAAAAACCCATATTTCGATCGGAAAATAGAAAAAAAAAAAAAACTGTGTTCGTGTTCGCATTCGGCCTGGTAAGTCTGAATATTAAGCTTTAGTATTCGGTAAGCCAACACCGAATGTGAAGCTTTAATATTCGGTAAGCCAACACCGAATGTGAAGCTTTAGTATTCGGTAAGCTAATGCCGAGTATGTAATTGCCGAATATTAAACCTACATATTCGGCATTAGCTTACCGAATATTAAAGCTTCATATTCGGTGTTGAACTACCGAATAATAAAGCTTCACATTCGGACTTACCAGGCCGAATGCGAACACGAACACAGTTTTTTTTTTTTTTCTATTTTTCGATCGAAATATGGGTTTTTTTCGTAACATCAACATACCATAATGGTTATAGAGTGCTACTTTTTATATTTTGAAGCAATTTTAATCCAAATATAATGTTTACCAATAATATACAAACAAACCTAAGACAAAAGTATTGGGGGTAATATGTTTTAGGTTTGGTGTGGAGTAATATAATGTTGGGGGTAATATGGGTTGCTTATAGTATTTATGTTATGTAATGGGTTGTATTTATTAAAGGGTAAAATGGGTATATTAATTAAAATTTTATTGTGCTGCCTTTAGTAAAAATACAAATGGGTGGGTTGTATTTAGAAAATGGGCTGCCTTTAGTAAAAGGTGGGCTGTAAATAGCATTGATATCAAACCCGGACCGGACCGGCCGGTTGAACCGGTCCCCTCTCCGGTTTGTTTAACCCACAAAAACCCATTTTTTTTTAAAAACCATTCAACCTGACGATTCAATCGGTTCAACCGCCGGTCAAACTGGTTAAAAAACTGGTCAACTAGTGTTTTTTTTTTTTTTAAATTAAAATTTTTTTTTAAGGTGCTAAAATGACTAAAATAGTTCCAATATTTTTAAAATCTCTTAAAGCCAATAAGACTAAAAAGGCAAATTAGTCTTAAAAAATCCCAAATAACAAAAAAAAACCAAAGCGCCTAATTTAATAATACAATATTCTTATCTTGAATTTTAAAAAATATATATAATAAAGATTGATCAATAGTAAGTATCAATTTTCAATTTTGATGACTGCACATAAATTCAAATATATGACATTTAAAAAAAAATTATATTTTGAATCATTTACAGCTTTTATTCTAATAAATAAATAATATATTTATGAAGTCACGGTTCAACCGGTTGACCCTTAACCTAGTAATTTTTCCGATTCGATGAACGGTCCGGATTTTAAAACAATGGTAAATGGCCCCACCCTTATTTTTAATTATATTGACATATTTACCCTTTTGACTTATAAAAGAAAATATTTTTATTTTCCATATTTATATCCCATATTAAACATTAAAAGATATTCGGTTATTTATTTATTTTTTAAATCTTGAATTGAATTCCTTTTCCAATACAGGAGGTTTTATTTGCGTTTTACATTCATCAAGAGCTTTTCTCCTTCTCTATCATTTCACGGTAATCCCTGCCTCCCCTTCCCCCCATTGTTATAGTAGTTCCTAGGATAATAATTTTCCGTCCAAATGTTGATTGCTACCGTTTGGTAGGATCCACCTCCCTTCCCACTTATTCGCCCTCCACCACCGTTGGAGTAATCTCTACAACCGCCTCCACCATCACGACCGCCATTTTGGCTCAAATATGTCACCGTTGCTCCTTTGATTCTGCTCAAGTTCTACCTTTAGTTTTTTTGTGTTACATGATTGTTATTTGCTTATGACTGTGAAAAAAATGATATTATTATAATTTTAATGTTACATAATAATAATATTATAATTTTAGTGAGTAATTTAATATACGATCACCTGTAGATAAGATCATCAGTTTTTCATAAGCATGTACAGTTATGTTGACATCATATTAATCTCTGAGTTTTTGTCCAAAACTTATGGAGAAAAGAATTTGATAGGTTCATCCTGTTTGGAACTCATTAGTTTTTTCTTTATTTTTTATTTTTTATTTTGTATAACTCCATTAGAAAAAAAACTAATAAGTTTAAAACTATTTCGAACTCTATCAATTTCTAGAAAAAAATAAGAGCCTGTTTACTTCGTGAAAATTTTCGTAATTTTCATTTTCATTTTTAATAAAAATAGAAAATAGTTTAAAAAATGCGTTTACTTGTAAAAAAATGAAAAACTATTTTCAAGAAAATGAATTCAGTTTTTAAGAAAATGTGAAAACATCAAAAAGACGTTTTTTGTATTTTCACGAAAACTGAAAACTAGGATTATATCGCGGCAATACTTATAAACATAAAAAAAAATATGAAGACCAATTGTAAAACCAAAAAATAAAAATAATAAAACATATAAAGATAATATATAGTTTTAGTAAATGCATTTACACTATTTTTAGATTTTGAAAACAGTTTTAATTTTTGCAAAGTAAACATATTTTCTAAATTTTGAAAACTTAAAATGAAAATTGTTTTTAAAAAATTTTCACAGAAAATAAAAATTATAAAAATTTTCACAAAGTAAACAGGCCCTAATGAACTCGTTAGTTTTTTAATCCACTATTTTAAGAGTGCCCTCTGTTTTTACAACTCATCAGTTAGTTTTTTTTATTTTTTTATTTTTTGCCCTCGTGTATAGATGAATGGGTGGTGGGAAAAACTTAAGAAGTTATTCTTGTTTTAAAACACATAGCTTTTTTGGTGTATGGATAGTGGAGAGTGAAGAAAAACTTGATGAGATTATCATTTTGAATGGAATGGATTATTTATTTATTTATTTTTGTGTACGCATGTGTTTAGATTATGGAAGAAAAACTAATTAGGTTATTATTTCCTAACTTTGATTTTGGGTTTTAATTCATGTTATATGTTCCTTTTTTCTTATGTTGATTTTGGTTTTGAATTTAAGTAAAGAAAATGCTGAAGATCCTGTATCCTCATCCCCTTTTTGCTTCCCGTCTGATGTGGTTTATTGATTTTAAATGTCATGTCACTTGATCGAGACAAATGAATTTTTACCAAAAAGAAAAAAAAAAACAAACAGACAAACAAACAAAAGACACAAGAAAAAAATGTCCAAGTGCATGTATGCATTTGTTAGAGAGGGAATGATAGATGAAAGAGAGGCACCAAAAGAGAGAGATAAGAGAGGAGAGGGGCAATATCATCACACGGTAAAACCTCATTTTTCTTCTTATTTCTTGTGTTTTCTATATTTTTACTGTGTTTTTTGGATTTTCACTGTCTTGTATTTTTTATGTGTTTTCACTGTGCTGTCTTTAGTGTGATTTGCTAAAAAAAAAAAAAAAGGGAATTTGGGTAAAAATCCTCATTTAGAAGATTTTTATGCCTAAAGTCCTCTCAACAGATTTTTCTTTCCAAAAGTCATTTTGGCATGAATTGGACAAAAATACCCCTCTTTTCTAACAACCTTCAACGTCACCTACACCCCCAACCCCCAGGTTCACTACGTCACACCCCGTAGTGACCTGCGTTAGTTTCCTACGCCAGAAACATAGGTCACTAGCCAACGTAGGTCATTATGCTGGAAAATGCAGGTCACTAAGCAAAAAAAATATATATATATATATTCTTTCTTTTTTTTATATTTTCCAATCAACCAAATAAAAAATTAATTAAAAAAACTTCTTTTTTCTTACAATCCAATTAATAGAGTTCTTGATATCTAAAACATGTGATTTCAACACCCAATTTTGGAGTGTTGATTTTGTTGAGATTCAAGTTCATTCTCCAGTCATAAACCCCCTCTTTTGAATTCGGATTCTTTTGCTTCCGATTCCAACTCGCCTTCCTCTGTTTCGATTAAATCTACTACTTTTTCTAGGCAAGAAGTTTGAATGATTGAATTTAGATCTCCTCCCAATTTTTCCTTGTTTTCTTTTTTGTAATTAAGCTTTGCCTATCACATATTCCTTCACTATCTTTTTCCAATCTTGACATTCTTCTCTTGGGTCTGTTGGGCATGGCCACATAGCATCACAACACAGGAAATAGAGTCTGGTTATCATGGATTTGGTGTTGGTGCCTTTAGCCTAGATTGGGCAGGGATTTCGGCTTATCATGGCAGTCCACTGGAGACACTCTTGTTTTCTATTCCGGCGAGTTCAGATCTGCTTGATGAGTGGAAGCACCGAGTCAACCAGGGTAGATCGGAGCTCGGATGAGGTCTCCGCTGTGAGGTTGGGTGCTCTCTGGAAGCTCACCGGCGATAGGGGTGTCGTTGATCTCTTTTCATGGAAGGAACAGAAGACGGAAGAAGAAGAATGAGGAAAAGGAAAGGAAGAGGCTATGGGTCTAAGGGCATTTTAGTCCGCAAAATAAATAAATTTTTTAAAAAAGGACCTTAGGCTGTAAAACACTTCAAATTAGGACTTTTCAAAATTTAAAAAAAAAAATATGAGGGGACTTTATCAAATAAGAAAATATAAAATAGGACTTTACACCAATTATCTAAAGAAAAAAAAAAGATAGCGAAAATAAAAGACATTGAATTTTGGGTATTTTTACTGAGTTTAGGTGTTTTCACTGTGATAGAATATTTTTACTGTGCTAATGTGGCACTTAAATATATGGACAGGAGTGTAAAACGGGAAAGCACTACGGTATCCGTAACACTACTCTTTAAGTAATAGTAAACTTTCCTAATTTGTATTTATTTTGATTCTGTATTTAAATCAAGTTTCCTTAATTTTAGGCAAAAATAAAGGAAAATGTTGTTTGCCTAAAGTCAAGGACTTTTGGATAACAATTGACTTTTCCTTTGTTATTAAGGGCATTTCTATCCTTCTATATTTTTAAGGATTTTTTTGGTATAAATCTTTTTTGGTTAGACTTTTGAGCATAAATCTCTTAAATGAAGGACTTATGGGTAAATCACCCTTAGAATTATTGATCTTGAATTATTGAGGCTCTATCGCATGCAACACCTTATTCTTAGAGCTTAGGGGGTGTTTGGTTGCCTGTAATGTAATGTAACTTAATTGACTGTAAAGTAGATTACAATGTAATTTGATTACATTGGTAATTTAAATTACATTCCAAATTATATCTCACTTGTTTGGATGAGTAGGGAATGTGAAGTTAGATTACATTACATTATCCAGAAATGCATTTGGATAGCCATGTAATTTAATTGACTGTAAAGTAGATTACATTACATTACCCGAAATAACATTACATTACCCAGAAATGCGTTTGGATAGCCATGTAATTTAATTGACTGTAAAGTATACTACATTACATTACCCGGAATACATTGGTTGAAGACCGCAATTTATTTTACAGCCTTTCTTCATGGTAGATTATACCCGTAAAGTGGATTACATCCGCACTATGACGCGCCAAACATGATTTAAGCTATGTAATGTAATCTGAGATTACATTGCATAGCTCTGCAACCAAACGCCCCCTTAGTTCATAATTGTATGTATTCTCTTCATGATCATTGATCAAGAGAGGTTCTAAACCACACCCATATTAGTTTTGAGAGATTCAAGGGATCGAATCTCAATGCCTCAGTGGATTTCCGACGTGTTTGTTTAGCCAGTGGATTTCGGTGGTTGTCGTAGATTTCAGTGTGATGTGTTGTGGGATTCAATACGTTGGGAAGACGTGTCATGGAGCTCGATAAGGTGAATCAGATCATGGACTTGGTTCGTGGGAAGACTATGCTCGTGCGTGGACTCGTTCGAGGCATAGTTATCAGAAACTAGACCCGAACAAGAAGCCGGGTCGCCGGTTCAACTATCGAGTCACTAGTCGAACAAATAAAATATATTAATGATAAAAAATAAGTTTTTCCTATACTAACACATCATAAAAAATAACTATGCATTTTTAACTTTTAAATATGTATTTCTAACAAATGTAGTATACAAAATTACGAATAACAATTCATGGAATTGACAATAAGGCATGACGACTGTGGACCAGCCACCGGACGGGCTTTGATGGTGTGAGTCCACATCATCACCGGGCGATGTGATTAGGGGGGTTTAGAAATCAAACAAATGAGTCGCCACCTTATTTTTAAGGAATAAGGAAACCATTAAAATATTTTATTTTCAATAAAACAAACTCCATTAATGGAAAAGCAGTCTACAAACCAGAGATGGATCCGGGGGCTAGGTTACGACGTAGGAAGGTTCCAAGCTTTCACTTGTAGGCACCCACCTCGCCCTAATTAAAGGACTTCTAATTTATTTGGGCTATTTAAATCCTTAATGCAAACAATCCTAAATAATCTAATCAACCAAAAAAAGTAGTGATATAAATGCATTATCTATATTAGTTATATTAATAATAATAATAAAAAATATACAAACAATCCCTAAGAATCTAGAATACCCTACGGGTATCCTAGGGCGGACTTGAGCCCTATTAGTGCCTACGTAACTTACTAGTATCACCCAGCAAGTATCAAAGTCCACGTAGTTCGACTACCCTAGGACTCTCCTATTGTAATCGATCACATCATCAAAGGTATTTCAACCTAATTCAAGACTCTAACTTCGAGAGTTTTTATTCTTTCAAAATCATTTACTTGAAATCATTTCAAATTAAAAGACATTCATAAAATCCAAATATTCCAAATAATTCTTATCTTTAGAATTCAATTCCAATTAAAAATCTTTTTCAAAGATTTTTAAGAAAACAAATCATATAGGTAGGAATCTCATTCCTAGATAAAAATCTTTAAAACATTTCAAATTCTTTTGAAAATCATTTAATATTCAAATCTCTCATCAAATCATGTTTATTTCATAAACATTATATCAAAATCATTTTTTAGAAAATCTCTCGAAGATAGACACTTAAATCAATTGAAACACCCAAATCTGATAGCGGTCTTTACAACAAAGGACAGTCCTAGGGAAGGTCAAGTAACCTTCCTAATCCTAGGGTCTCTAACTAGCCCTAAAGTTATTCTAAAGTCCTAAAAATACTAATGCAATGCATGCTGAAATTTAAACAAATAAGCAGGTAATCAATTCTAACAATGCATGAAAATGCTCCTAAATGCACACTAATTAATCTATGTGAACCTACGCATATTTCTAAGTTGGATTTGGCCTTAAAATAATTTTTAGAAGTGATTTAAAGGCATAAACAAATCCGGACAGATTTGAATATGAACCTTTAATCACTCTAAAAATCATGAAAACAAAGAATAAAAATGTGAAAATGTCCTAGCATACTTTCTACATGAATATACTATGAAACTATTAATAAAATCATGCAAAATATGGCTTAAAAATGTTAATTAAACCACTTTAAAACATGTATTCAAATCTAGGGGTGTGCAAAAACCCGCCCAACCCGCCGGACCCGACCCCACCCACCCCGACCCCATCCGCAATCCGCGGTTACAATGGTTAGGCGGGTTGGGTTGGGTGGATTTGATGAATTTTTGGCGGGTGGGGTCGGTTGGCGGGTATAGAGGTGACAACCCGCCCTAAACCCGCCACCACCCGCCAAATAATTATATATAAATAAATAATATATTTATATAAAATAAATTTCATTACTACATTATATTTTCCCTTAGTTGGATAAGCTTGCAAGTTAGTGTTTTTTATTTCTTTAGAAATGTTTATTATGATAGTTTGAATATGCACTTATTTGATTTGATATTCTTTCAATTTCGAATGTGAAACCATATGTTAGTTTGTAAGATTTTTTAATAATAATAAACATTTATTATTATGTATCTAGCTAGTTAGTAGCTTCTATTGTTGTAGGGCAATTTATTTTGGCACTTTAGTTTATTACTATTGGAAGAATTGTTTGGATTATCGTTTAATTACTAAATAACACAATATTGCATTATTATATACGAATTTGAAGTGTTTTTGCTTGTTAAAAAGATTTTAAGAACTTTAGGTGTTTATAAAAAAAAATAGTAATGCTTCACCCGCTCAATCCGCCCAACCCGCCGGTTGAAACCCGCCATATATTTAACCAATCCGCTGGTTATTGAGGTAGGTGGGTTGGTTGGCGGGTGGGAGAATTAGCCACCCGCCAAGGGCGGGTTGGTTGGCGGTTTTATCCTCCACCCGCCCTCACCCGACCCGCGCACACCCCTATTCAAATCTGGACAGATTTGAATACATAATTAAAGTAACTTAAAAAATCATTTTTAATCCATAAAAACATCAAATAAACACCCTAGCATACAATCTAACATGCTTGACTAATTTACCATGCAAAAACATATCAAAAACTACACAAAACTATGCTTAAATAATTAATTTAAACACAAGGGGAGGATCTTACCTTCGCACGCTCCCTCGTACACAATTTTTATGTTCAAACAATCAAATCCATGGCAAGTATTCAAATAATCATAAAAAGCACAAACAAAAAGACTCAAGACTCATCACATGTCAAAATACATATTAACGTACTCATATTACCATTAAAATCACCAATCAATTATCATGAGATTCAAATAACAACATGAACATATCAATATCTATTCTAAACATGTTTACACATAAAATAATGAAAGACTCACCCTAAACACGATAACTAGCATAAAATAACAACAAAACTAATCCTAAACATGTTAACTAGCACAAAATGATAATAAGACTAATCCTAAACACATCTAATCACATAAAATCATAATGAAAGACATCCTAACATGCTTGCTAAACATACAATCATAATAAAACTAACCCTAATCATGCATACTGACATAAAATCACAATAAAGCTAACCCTAATCATACATACTTACATAAAATCATAATAAAACTACATTAACCCTAAACATGCATTCTAACACAAAATCTCGATAAAGTTAACTAACCCTAGACATACATGCTAACATAAAATCATAACAAAACTAAACCTAATCATGCATGCTCACATAAAAGAACATCAAAGCTAACTCTAATCATACATATGACATGAAATAACATTAAAACTAACCCTAATCACATCTAATCATATAAAATCAAAATAAAAGACATCCTAACATGCTTGCTAACATACAATCATAATTAAACTAACTAACCCTAAACATGCTTACTCACATAAAATCCTAACAAGATTATTCCTAAACATATTGAACATATTACTACCCTATATTAAAAACTACATTCTATTCTAATCATGCATAAACAAATAAAAAACTACCCTAACATGTTAAACATTCTCATAGCAAAAAGAAAAAGATGATCCATCTCATATAAAAATGAAGAGAACTTACATCATAGCATCATAGACTTATGTAAGAATTCAAGAAAACAAGAATAAGGTTGAGGATTTACCCTTCTCCCTCCTTCTTGGCTACCTTCCTCCAAGCTCCTAGCCTTGAGTTCTTGCCCCTTCAATGGTGTAAAGATGAAGGTCCAGATCTGTAGCCTCCTTCTCAAAACCCTAAAATTCTCTCATTTCCTCTCTCTAACTCCATAATGCAACATATATAGAGCTAGGGTTCAAAACCTTGAATGGTTAGGATTTAATCATCTAAAAACGATCCTAGGGCTTAGAACAATTCCTCCTAGGATTTGCAAGCTAAACCAAGTTCGAATTTATCCCAAAAAATCAAGTCAAATCGGCCAAAACAAGTGGGAAGGTTTCAAACATGCCAAAATTGCAAAATTGGCTCGACCATGCTGGTGGCAGTCCTGGGCTGGACGGTTGGCCGTCCTAGCTAGGACGATCACCATGCTGACTTCCTATTTTTTCTTCCCTAATTCTAGGGTTTTCAAATTTTGGTCATATTTTGGTCAAATCTAATCCAAATTCGATGGTTCAGGGCTCAAAACGACCGTGTTTTGATTCTCCACATTTTTAGAATGTTTTTGGGTTAAAAACACTTGACCATGGTAAAGGGTTTTAGCAAAAAGCTAGCCAATTGACCCGATTGTGCCAAAATTGGTCATATGACCATTCTTTGTTTTGTAAAATTGATCAATTAGGCTTGCACCACTTCTAAAAACATGGTTTTAATATGAAATTGGTACTTGAAAACATGTTTTGAAAATCTTTCATTTTGGTGAAAATGACCAATTCACGGTCGATTTGAACAAAACCCTAATTCAGCTCATTCTTACCCGTGGGATCGATTTTGGGCGAATCTATCCCAACCATTCAAAGGTTCAATTAGCACTCCAAATTTACTCCCCACATCAATATAAACCTCATGAAACAATCCGTTTCGAATTCGGAGGTCATTCTGAAATTATACGAGAAAAAGGACGAAAATGCCCTTCAAGTTGCAAAAACCCTAATTACCTATCGAGCTCTCATTAGAATGTCATGAAAATTTACAGGGATGTTCTAAAACACCTCAAAAGTCAAATGCAATATAAATGGGTTGATTCCAATCCAAATGTACACATGAAATAATGAATTGTCCTTTTCCTCAGAAAAGGGCAATTTAGGTAATTTGGTCTTTACAAGGCCAATTCCTCACCAAATAATTCACTCTTCGAGTTGATCATTTGTATGGACATATGATAGAAATAATTGGTAAAAATGGGGTGTCCACAACGACATAAAGAACTGACATAAGGAAAAGGGCGTGAGGAAAAGGGGTAGGGTCCTTTAGATTTGGGAATTGGGTTTTACAAATCTAACTTTAGGGCTTTAGGCCTTTTGGGATGCTTTTGTAATGAATTCACAATAATAACCTTCAAATTAGTAAACTAATGGGTTTTACAAAATTGAAAAATTGGTAATTTGACTCATTTTTTAAAACAATTTAAAAATCGTCTGGTTTGTTCAAACCCGCTCGAGTTGAACGGTTCACAAAAAACCGCTCGGGTTGATAAGTTCTCTACGGTTTTTTTACCTAAGTGGTCCAATTAAAAAACCAACTCAGTTCACTATTAGATTCACTAGTTCACTGGTCCAATCACCTGGTCTGGTCTGGTTCTAATAACTATGGTTCAAGGGAAAAGATTTAAGATGGCATGAAAGCTGCTTTGGCTTGTGGTCTCAAGCATTGATTTGTGAGTGGTGTCAGAGTCTTGTAAGTCTTTGTCCTTTTCATAGTACTTCCATATCTTCCCAAGATTTTTTACCCGTAAGGGTTTTCCTCGAAAAATCTGCATTCTTGTGTGTGCTTGATTTATTTCATATTTATTAAATGTAGATTAATTGGATCACTTAATAAGTTGGTAATTGTTTTAACATGACCAGTAATTGTCTATTCAACACACAAGCAATCTATAGGCGCGAAATTTTCAAAAAAGATATGAACGTAAGAAGGAGAAGGTGGTGCAAGAAGTAATGCGATTATTTTTATTTTATTTATTTATCTAATATTGCCCTTAATAGTAATTTTACATGTGGCCATGTGGGCACAATAATAATAATTTTTTTTTTATTAATTGGTGGGTGCCACTAGCAAATTATGTGGGTGGCAATAGAATCACAGGTGATTCTATTGCCACCACCCATATTGCTAGTGGCACCCACTTGCTACCTACCCCCACTGATAAAATTTTAAAATATAATTTTTGCTACATACATCATCTATAATACCCAAACTAAACCCAACCCAACCAATTCTAAAACATATGTTTCTCTTTTATATCCACTTAATACCAAAAAACCTCAAACATTTTTTTTATTTCCATCCAAAGATGAGCTTGTTTCCTTCACCCCACAAAGAGAGCAGCCCAACCATTCTCATTCATCTCACAGAAGAGCTTATTTTCTTTACTCCACAAAGAGAAAGCAGGCGAACCATTATGTAATATGTTGTAACTTAGTATACTAAATATTCTAATATGTTCGGCTGACGACTGTTGAACATAGGATGATATTCTACTAATGGTTATTAAACATTCTGCAATGTTCAACACCTCATGCTAAACATTTTTATATGTTCGGTTGGGGTGACTGAACATTCGGTAAGGTTCAACACTCCCTACTGAACATTTTTATATGTTTGGTTGGAGTGATTAAACATAGTAATATATTCAATTACCTCTATTTGAATATTGATTGATGTTTAATATCACAGAATTAAACAAAAGCACGAACTTAAAATTAAAACAACTTAAAAAAAGTGAATCATACTTTAAAAAAATGTACTTTTTCATTGTTGGAATCATTCCACGTGACTACTTCATTGTCCAATAATCAATACACATATTTTTTTGTTAGAGTTTTCAGAAAGTTATACGAGAGTGTAAATATGTGAGATTAGGGTTTATGGAAAAAAATATGAATGTGGGAAGGAAAATGTGGGTGGAAGAAGTAATATGATTTATTTTAATTTATTTTATTTATCTAATATTTCCCGTAATAGTAAATTTACATATGGGTACAATAGTAACAATTTTTTTTATTAATCGGTGGGTGCCACTGTCAATATGGGTGGGTGGCTATAGAATCACCCTAGAATTACTCATCCTATATTTCATGTTTTCAATAATGTCCTTAAGTGAATTTACCATTAATAGTATATAAAATTCCAAAAACACCCAATAGGTTTTACAAGAAATCATCTGCACATGTTAACGAAGAAAACCATCATTCATTCTCATTCTTCCTTTAAAAAACCTAATATATCCTTCATTTAAACCATCCTCATTCTCCTTCTCCTTCTTTCTCATCCATTTTTCTTCTCCTTCTCCTTCTTCCTTCTTATTCTCTTCTCATTCATAATTCCATACAAACTCTCATCATCTCTCTATCATTCCCTGTCATATATATTGTTTAGGTTTTAGGATTTCAATATTCTTTAAGTTGTTTACAACTATAGGAAAATAAAATGGAGTATTATAGTTCAAGGTTAGAGCTTAAAGGTGAACAATGGGGGTTTCAAGCAGGTTGCTGTTGCAACAACAGAAGTTCGAGCTTCATATAATTGGAAATGGAGGCTAGGGTTTCACTTGAGAATAAAATAATGAATTTCTCAAACCAAGGATGGCAAAATCATCTTAAAAATGGTGAAAGTCATGCATTGTGATCATGTGACTAACTTACTGTCAGTTCAACCAACAGTCAACTGAGACAATGGGATAATTTAAAGGGTTCTATACCAATAGGCCCTTGGTACAAGAGTGCTATACCAATAAGCCCCTGCCTTTTTTGATGATACTTGTATCTGTGAAAGTTGATTAAAATGGACAAAAATACCCTTTCATTAACAGGATATTATCCAATATTATCCACTATTATCAGAAAATAAACACAGAATATTATCCAATATTATCTCCATGAATCAAGGAATATTTCAAATATTGAAATTCATTTACAAAGGAAAGTCCATCCTAATCAACTTCCCTAAAATCAAGGGATTATATCAAGATAAAATTAAGGGATTATTTCAAATATTGTGCCTCTAGGTATTCCCTTAGCGCTTATTCAATCTCGACTACTAGATATGGCTACGTATAAGCCCTTCACTCTACGAACATGATTCCAACAAGATATATTTAGATCTCACTTTATTTTTACAGAGATACTAGTATCTCTGTAAAATCATAGTCCGTAAAAAAGAGTGAGTCATTACTCTCAATCCATAAAACACCCTCTCATTGTAAGACCTCCTTAACCAAAAAATGATAGAACATGTTACCAGAGAGTCATGACTCAATATACTAGTATCTCTGTAAAATCATAGTCCATAAAAAAGAGAGAGTCACGACTCTCTACCCATAAAACACTCTCTCATTGTAAGACCTTCTTAACCAAAAAATGATAGAACATGTTACGAGAGAGTCATGACTCAATATATAAATACACATAACTTTTTTGTAAATGACTCTCTGTAAATCTCACCACAACAAGTGAAGTTTTACAGAGATTCACGACTCTCTGTAAATCTCACCACAACATGTGAAGAGATATATGACTCATAGTATAAAAAAATCCCAAAATAAGTGCAAACAACCATGTTAAAAATTCCAAAATAAGTGCAAACAACCATGTTATAATAGCAAACAACCATCTTAAAAATCCAAAAATAAGTACTGAGATATATGACTCATAGTATAAAAAAATCATAACTTTTTTGTAAATCAAAATCAGAGATGCATGATTCATAAATATTTGAAAATATAGAGTGAAGTTTTACAGAGATCCATGACTCTCAGTAAATACAACAAATGTAACCTCCCTGCACAACAAACGGGTCCCAAAACGGACTCTGAAGTTGAAGAACAAGAGCGGTCCGTCCACCCAATATCCAATAATGATATTAGATCTGGCAGAATTCAAAAGCACATTACCAGAATTTGACCTGCTGTGGAGAACCAGTCTTCAGGACGATTTCATAGAGGGGGTATTCAGTCCAAAGAAAGAGAGAAGGCGGAAGGAGCCAAAGAAAGACGGCTACAGGACAGCATTAGAAAGGAAAGGAATTCAAAATCATTCAGATTGAATGGACGTGGAGTCGGGCCCTGTCCGGCCAAAGGCGACGGGACTTCTAAATGACTGGTACCAACTTAATACCCGCAGCAACTTGGTTTCCCTTGTTCTTGGCCAATAAATAAGGAAATATAGCCTTCCAGTGAGAGTACGCTAGCCACTCCTTCATCCACGACCGTAAGATCCAATCCGTGCAAAAGGATTTCAAATTCAAAGATAATGCTACGTTTAAATGCATTTAAGATATAAATCATATAGGTTAGTTTCCTAAAATTTAGGACATTAAATATGAAAATAATTAAATAATTAAATCATAACTGAATATGTGAAGAGGGTATATTAGACATTTTATTGACATGGGTTGACTTTAAATTTGACTTAGAGGGGTCTATTGGTATAGGATCTTATGATTTGGACTTGATGATAATAAAAACTGTTTTCAGGGTCCTATTGATCATTTTCCCTAATTTAAAACAATTAAATAATTCAGGGCATATTATTGCAATCGAAATCACAAAGGAAAACATGAAAATGGCATATAATTTAGTTAATACTTTTACTTTATTCATTTATTATTTTTATTTTTTTTGTGATTCCGCACATCGCACAGGATTTATAATAGTTATAATATATATCTAAGTGATTTGACATATGGGTTTATTTCACGATCTCGAAGGGGCAATTATTATGATATTTTGTTAACAAATCTATTATTATTTTTTTCACTTCTTTTTTTCTTTCTTGATGATAAAAAATTCATCACTACTTGACATTAGCAAACTCCTTTTTGATAGTTTTGGGACCTCCTGTGTCTTTAGCTAAATATCCATGAACCTAAATAGGTTTGTGATTAGATTGTGAATGATAATAACTTAGGATCCATTCATAGAGAGTGCCTATGGCCATCATTTTCCCCATTCCTTGCTGGAGCCTCTAGAAAAATAAGAATCAATTTATTTTTTAACATAAAATCCTTTCACCTTAGGAAAATGTGATTCTTGTGATTGCCAAAGCCTAGGATTATTTCTCTCTCTCAGGTGAAGCTTAACACAGATGGAGCGTTGCTGGGAGGCTCAAAGGGGGAATTATCTGTAACCACACGGGTTCTTTTGTTAAGGGTTTTGCAAGGCGTGTTGGGCAAGCTGATAGTTGCACAACAGAGCTTTGGGTTCTGAGGGGCACAGTATGGGAATTGAGTACTTGGAGGTGGAGGTGGAGGTGGAGGTGGATGCCCAATCTGTTATTGCTCTTGTTAAAGGTCATATAGTGGATACTCATTACCTTATTTCCATTGTTTTTTGGTTTTTTTGTTTTATTGTGGGTGGGTTATGGTGAAATTCAAGAATGTGGGCCCCGTCACGTTTATCGTGAGGCCACCAATAGATGTAATCAGGGGCGGAGTCAAGATTTAGTATTACGTTGGGTTATGATAAAGAATGAATAAACACCAAATACACATACACTCTCACACATACGCGTGTGTGCGTGCGCGTGTGTATATATATATATACAGTAATGCTATTATCATGCTGGCCTGATGCAATTTTGAGTCAGGTTGCCTCCATATGTCTAATTTAGGTGACATATTGTAAAACTGACCGTTGGATTAGATGCCCCTTTTCTGTATGTCATACCTGCAAAATATCATAGTGATCCGACGGTTGGTTTCTGAAAATAACTGGCGTTAAAAAATTGGTGATATTTTAAAGAACAAATAAATTGTATATTTTGACAATGACATTTTTCAAAAACCAACCGTCGGATCACTATGATTTTTTGCAAGCATGACATACAGAAAAGAAGCATCAAATCCAATGGTCAATTTTATGAATTGGTGTCTAAAATTAAGAATACTATAAAAAAAATTTGGCAAATTTGGGGCGGGCTATAGCCCTCCCTGGCCCAAAAGTAGCTCCGTTCGAGGATGTACTGATGCTTTGGCAGTGTTGGGTTGGAAATTTGAGGGTTGTTTTGTTGCTTTTGATCAAACTCCAGATTGTATTAGTGGTTTGGTGGAGGCTGATGCCTATGGAACTGTTTGTAATAGATTTATTTAATATATAAAATACCTTTTTACAAAAAAAAAAGAAAAAAAAAAGAAAAAATCCTTTTTGATAGAAGAGTGTCAAATTGCAACAGAAGGTTTAACCTTTATATAATGTATTGACATTAGCAAACTTATTTGTTGAAGGGTATTTTTGTCCAAATATTAATTTTGGGATGCGTTAAAGAGTTTATGCTTGGATTTCTCAACCTATAAGTTTACTATTGTGAACGGCAGGACCAACCCAAGTTTTAGAACCCTAACCAAATTGCATTTTTCAAAATCAATATAAAGAGACATACATTTTTTTATTTTATTTTATTTTTTATGACAAGGGTGTCAGGACTAGCTTACGCGTACCTCGACTAATCACTTATAACGCATAATCATTTTATAAAGTAAAAAAATAATAAATTTTATCAATAATGTTCAAACATTCGCTGGCTCCACTCGCGACTTCTCTTCCTCCATTCCTCTTAGTTCTTTTTTTTGGCTTCTTCTTAAAAGATTTTTAGAGGCCCAAATTTGAAAACTATCGTATCGAATTTTGTCTCTTACTTATCTATACTAATATATAAAGCCAATACTGGAGTTTGGTGTCATCACATTTACTTTCCATAATTACCCTTTATAAAAATAGTATTTACTATTATTTGAAAAGATATATTTTAAAAAATAAAAGGATATATATAAAATTTTCATAGAACCCATTACTTTATAACTACCATATTCCATTCTCCGATTAACATTTTAATAACTACACTTAAAAAAAAAGAAAAAAGGGGAAGGGAATGTTATTGTCATACTTTTTATTTTGGATACGAGGATGAATCCTCTCCGTTTGTCCTCTTACGACTTCAGAATTGATACCTAATGCCGTTTAATCAGAGTAGAACCGATCACAAATCCTGGATGTGTGCACAGGCTTATCAACACGCACATTAGTAAGACACGAACTCGTATAGTGGCGGGAATTTATGCCCACACCCAAATTCAGGAATTGGTTACCCGTCACTGGAGACATGTCCTACCAACCTAGCTATGGTGTACATCCGGGAAAGCTGGTCCCAAGGTTTGAACTTATGACCCCACCTTAATTTCACCTAGGTTTTCTAGGATTTTTGGCCAAGTGATCTACCCTTGGGGTTACTATTGTCATGCTTTTGTCATGTAATAACATGTAAGAGTAAGGTCAAAACAAAAATGCAGGGTTCATGCATGCTTTTCTATTTTAATTTCAAAGTCACGCCCTCCGTCGGAAAAGTTAGATACAACCAACATCACCGCGACACTTGTCAAAAGAAATAACCAAACATATTCTGATAGAGCTGCCGTCACAGGCCCTGAAGGCGCGTCTATGAACTTCCAGCATCAAAATCAACTTCTTTCTAAGATTCAGACATCATAACGGTGCCGTTTTGGTCAATTAAGTAAGAGCGGTATCTCCACTTTCTTACGAGCGCGTGAGGTTACGTACAGACTGCACCAAGCTTTCTCTCCACTTTCAGTAAGGGCGCGTGGAGTGGGGTTTCTACTTATACTTCAACACGTCATCTATCTCTCTCTCATTTACCAATAGGTACAGGCCAGTGTATAGCGTAGAAATGACTCGACGAATCCGATAAAAGTTCGCTCCTTCTCTCTGTCTCTCTACTTAAAAGGGAAAAAGATGAGATGCTCCTCTCCCGCTCATAATTCCCCCTCCCTCCCTCGATCTGATCGCCTAAATTCACGATTTCGTACGATGAAGCCCTAACCCTCTCTCTACATATTACATAGAAATATATATATATCCTCTCTCTTCATCACCAATCTACAGAACAAATCTTCGAAGAATTTCCCGGTATTGTTGCTTTTGCTATTACTTTCTCTCTGTTTTCGGGTTTTTTTTTTTTGGGTGCGCGCTCTGTTTTGTTGCTGAGAAATTAGGATCCTTCCAATGTTTGGGACCGGAGAAAGCAGAATTCTCCTTATAACTGAGCTTAAAACAACTATTGGCACTCTGGGTGAGGAAATTTTCTTTTGGTTGGGGGGCTTCTTTTTTCCGTTGTTTTACAAAACGACATAAGCGTGAGATTCAAAATTTCATGTTTCTTGGCAATCAAACAGAGGGGTAGTGTTTTTTTTTTTTTTGAAATAATTTCGTTTCACTAATTTATTTTATATTGAGTATTTCATTTTTCTCGGAAAGAAGGAAACTAAACAGAGGGTTTGCGTTTTTACATTTCTTCTAATTAATTTATTTGAAATTCAGAATTTCAATTTTTTTTTTTTTTGAATTTTAATATTCTGGATCTCAGATGGGTAAAGGTCAAGGCCATGTGCATATTATTTTATTCATATATGTTTTCCCTGAATTATGTTGAATATAGACCCATAAATGTAGGTGTATATAGGTTGCTTAGCTTCTTATGATTGTTATTAAAGTAATAACTTTCCTAACTGTCTTTTCACGTGATTCTTTGGTTTTGCACGTTGTTTCCTTTTGGTTTTTTTTTATGAGTCTGACTTTAATTTGTCGTGGTGTGAATGTTATTTAACATTTGCATTTTGGTAACCGCAACCAACTTTATCTTGGATCTAGATTTGCTCGGAGTGTGAGGTGGGTGAGATTTTTGGTTTTCAGAATTAGGCTTGGTTGCTGAAACATTACAATTCTGTTGTTGTTTGTGGACTAGAATTGGTTTATGTAGTTCTTTATGTAGTTCTCTTTAATGTATGACGGATTCAGGTCTCACACAATGAGCATGTCATGCGAGGACTTGTGTGGATGTTTTGTGGTGGATTTGGGTTTTCCACTGAATTTTGTGCTGCTTGGATTAAGATATGGCCTTTTGGCACTCATTTTTGTTAAAATTAACCTTTTTTTATTTTTTTATTTTTTTATTCAAGTAGCTTGATCTTGCTTGCCAATTTTAAGTTATAACATGAATAGAATGATGCCATTGAAATATCCATTGTAACTTGTCTTTGGTGTTTCCGCTATTCAAATATTGTGGGAGGGAAATGGGTTGGTTATATTGTTATTGCTCTTCTTTAAGCAATAGTTGATTTTAGCATCCTTCTTACTATTTTATTGCTGCTTTTGTAATTTTTTGTTTATTAATTATTATGGACAATGTGCATAAAAGAAATTATTTACTAATGGGTCTTTCAATGGCCCGTGCTTTATTATTTTTGTGACCCCTGTCTTGTGTTCCATTGTTTTATCTTGATTATGATTCTCTTTTCCACTTCTAATATTTTTAAGAATTTGGTTACAATTTATTAAACTATGTTAATATAATTTGACTTAATAATTTTGATAATTAGGAACCATAATGGGGATCATTGAGTCTTCTATGTGCTTTTGTTTTCCCATCTATGGGGTTATATTAATATGCATAAGAGGTGGAGAGAGTCAATTGATTAGATCCCATACTTGAGTCCTTGGCTAATTAATGTGGATTAAGACGCTTTGTAAATGTGGCAATAGGCTAGGTCTTTAGATTGGTAAACTGTTCTCTAACACTATTTAGATGGTCCAATCCAAGTGTGTACTCAAACCTGGGGGTGTGATTTTACTATTTAATTATTATTCTTTTATTTTTATTATTATTATTTTTTGCAAAAGAGTCCATACAGTTATTTAAATTGAACCTTTATTTTCCATTTTACGTAGTGTGAGCAGTTATACATGTACAATTTTTTTTTTTTTTTTTATTATTATTCTACAGATGTTTCTTAGTATTGTAATAAATATTTGTAGGAATTCTTGTGAGGGACTTGTCTGGAATCAATAGAGAGGAGTTTAATACTAAATCTCCATCAATGTTACCTCTTATATTTATGGATGAAATCAAAGTATTAGAGCTGCTGTTACAATTTTTTGACACTATTGTTTTAGTAGTAAAGTAAGTTGTGTTTCTTGAGAAGATGGATATTTTCCACATTTATTTCGCTGTTCTATCACAATAGATTCATGTGAGTCCCACAATCTTAGGACTTAGCCTTGGCTTGAAGGGAAACACTTACTTTGACCTCTGTGAAATGCTGCAGTTTTAGAATTTCCAAAACGAAATATCTTTATCATTTTAGAGTTTGTTAAATCTAGGAGGTTGTGGATTAGCGAATTTTTTTATTGAAGTTTGGGAAAACCCTCGTACTGGAAAAACATTGAATATGATGTAAATCAGTGTTTGGAAGCCAAGAAAATGAGAGAAAATTGCTATTTTATTGAGAGAAAGTGATGGAAAATTACAGAAATAGAGAGAAAGCTCTCTGTCAGATCTGAAACTATTCTTTAAAATGAGTAAAAACTCTATACAAATGCTAACTAATGCTATTTATAGAGAATCTAAGTTGTTGTAACTAACTTGAGGGAAAAACTAGACTAACAAGGTTGTCACTTAGGTAGATAACAGCATTACAGAACTAAATGGCTGTTACATGAACTAAAAGACAGCAAACACTTAAAAAAATAATAGAAGCTTCAGTAAACTTTGTATTAAGAGGTTAAATCATACTCCCCTTCTTTTGAAAAAAAAACTTGCCCTCAAGTAATTACTGTAAGCCAAAATAGCCAATAGAATAGCTTATTGTGTCTTCTCCAAATTCTATCCCTCTTCGAAATAAAAAATATAACTTGAATGAAGAAAGAAGCTTGTGATAGAAAACAACCAACTTGGGAATGTAGATGAAAAGGTACCACTAGAAACCCAAATTGTACGGCTGGAACTAGCGTGGTGTCAAGAAAGGATCATCAAACATTCCAATAATCCAATCTGACTTGGAACAGCAAATGCAGTGGACATTTCCATCAAACTTTGCATCTCTTTTTCAACATCCGAGATCTTTATAAGCAAACTATCAATATTCACTTGAGAAGAACCATGCCCAGATTGTAGGATCTGTTCATCACTATATTTCCCATTAAAATTGTCATGTTTTTCTGCAATATCAACTAAAGCCTCTCCTAGCAATCCTTACAGCTGCTGTCCCACTTTCTAATGTGAAATCACCAACAAATAACTCACTTTCCTTGGTGTTAACAACTTGTGTTTGGCTTAAAGATTGACCATAAATTGGGGGTATTTCATTTGGCTCATCTTAAATGGGTTGTACTACTTCAAAGTCATCCACATAGGGCTGTAACAATTCACTAACAGCACTAGAACTTGAATTTCCAGCCACTGTTTCAAATGGTATTAAGGCCAACATAAAACCACTCTTTTTGTCTTCTTTGATGAAGCATTTAGAGGCAAGTAAAAAAGTTGTAGGAGCCTTAGAAGTCCTTTTATCCTTCTTGGGCAACAACAAGTATTCTCTCACCCAATATTCCTCAAGAACATCACCATGTTCCTCACTCATACGTTGATCATACTTAGGTTGCACTTACTCAAGATCTTCAAACTCTTCAACAAAATCTCCACCAAGTTCCTCATCTAAATTACTCACTTCCTCATCATAAATTGGCAAGTCATAGTGTTCTTCCATTTCAACACACTTGAAATACTCAAATTCACCACTTTGAGGTTGTTCTCCTCCAAAACAAATGGACTGGCAATCTTGGAGGGCTGGAATTGAAGCATTTTCAGGCTGCACCTGCTTGTCTATTCCAAAACCATGTCCTCTTCTATAAGTAGGAGGATTTCCAGCCGTGGCATAACTAGAAGAAATCTGTCCAGGTCTGGTACTGCTTTGCAGCAACTGTCCAGACCTTGAAAAACTTCTATTTGTGTTTTTCAACAAAAGCACACCCTTGGAATTGAAGAAATTTCTTCTCAAACTTCTCGTTCATCTTCTCCCAATCTCTACCCTTTTCTTTACCATTCCTTTTGTGAAACATTTGCACTTGTTTCCACCAATCGGATGCTTTTCCTTCAAGGTGATTAGATGCCAATTTCACCTTCTTTGTGCCCGGTACTCGATAGTAATGAAATACTCTTTCATGCATTTGCCCTATTTTTTATGAATTTTTTTTTGGGGTCTTTAACATTTTTTCATGCCTAAAGTAGCATCTTACCCAAGACACGATGACTTTTGTGATCAGGGCTTTGAAACATTGTTTTTATTGAAATTTGAGTTCAGTTACCACCCTATGATCAAAGCACACTTGATTAGATCATCTTGATTTGACAATTAACATACCATGGCGTGTAATTCAAAATTATTAGTGAAGATTTCTAATATTTGTTTAAAATGCTAGAAGAAAGTAGTTGACTCACTTGTATATACTGTCTTTAGTGTTTTTTCTTTCTTTTTGTTTGGCCCTTTTAGTTTATTTTATTTTTGGTCAAGTTTTTCCCTTATTTAAAATCTATTTTGATTAGGGTGTGGATGGTAAAAGCTAAATTTCACACAAATCTTTAATTTTGACATGCAATTTTTTTCCCCCCCTTTTAAATTAACTACCATGTTTTAACAAGTGTGTTAAATGCTTTGATAGTGAAAATCATACGGTTTTAATACATAGACTGATAGACATATGTACTAGTTAAAAAGAGAGATAAAGAAGAGAATCCAACTCGATGAGCTTGAGATAGATTATTGTGGTTAATTATTGCAAGTCAGGCATACTTTAATATGGCTCAATTGAAGAAACAGAGGGCAGTCAGTGGGTGTGCATAATTACCATGAGTGGGACCCACACTCATGGGGAGTGAGGCGTCTGATTTGAGGTTTCTGATTCCACTACTCATAAGCAACACGGAGGGTGTGTGTGTGTGTGTGTGGAGAAAGAGAGAGAGAGAGAGAGAGAGAGAGAGAGAGAGAGAGACATAGTAACAAAATTCTCGGATTATTCCTGAATCTCCTGAATTCATCTTGAATTATTCATCAAACGAGTGAAACCTGTATCCGTCATATTTCAATAATTTCTGAATTGTTTCTATGCATTCTGAATATTACAAATAATTCCATAATTATTTACGAAGTTCCTGAGCTATTGCGAATAATTTTAAAGTGATAACGCGCCTTTCTTATTAACTTGCCCTGCATTGCTTTTTTTTTTTTGATATTTTCTCGAATAACTGATAAATGAGGAATTAATCAAATAATGCCACACTTATTTATAGAGAGAGAGAGAGAGAGAGAGAGAGAGAGAGAGAGAGAGAGAGAGAGAGAGACATTATATAGCACTCTGGAGCAAATATATGTTAGATGTCCATATTTTCTCTGGCTTAAATGAATCTATGTTTATGTATTTAAGATTGGTTCATTGTTTTGGGTTTTTGTATGTTTTTATTGTTGAGGAAATGAATTTTTCAGTTGAGGGAATCTTTCATGTGAGATTCTTTCATTATATCTTGCTCTTTCTACTTTTTAAACTTCTTGTGCTCAAGTCCTAGCAAAAAATCATCTTGTTTAAATGATCATCAAGATATTTAAAATGCAAAATTATTGCTAGAATGCAATCAATATTGTGAACTTATCACTGTTATGAATAAATTTAAGCATTGAGCTTTCATCAAGTGCGTCCTTCTTTCCACTTCATCTTTTGGGATATAAAATGTCTTGTTAATATAAAATTTTCCACTTGGTTCTTTACTGAATACCTTGTGGTCTAGTTAGAGGTTCATTTGCTTGTTTTTGCAATTTAAATATGACAAGGTATTATAGTAAAGTTCTTATTAAAAAAAGCATTATTGCAAATTTAGATGATTCTTTCTCCCTCTCTAGGAGGTATTGAATCTAGTGTTTTAGGCTGTACTTCAAGCAACAAATATGGGAATCTGTCTTTGGAGGAGCATTTCCAATAATGCTGTTTGTTAGAAGATACCTCTTGCTTGATTGCAGTCCTTATCAGCCTAGCTGCAAGCAACTGATTTGTGGTGGGAGACTACTAGCCTTGTTTGGTAGTCCTTGATGTATGTTGAGCAAGGTTGCTTTCTCACCTTTCTGGCTTATGAAGGCATGTTTCCCCAGGACCTGGTCAGGTAAGCCAGAAATGGGCATTTCACATTATTGGAGGACCGAGCCTTATTGGATTAGATAATATTTTCCTGTTTCTTTTTTCTTGTCATTGGGTGCATATGTGCTATGTTATCCTATATTTCATACCAGATTTAAGGGTATTGATATCAGGATTCTGAATAGAGGAAATTGCTGCAATGCAATTAATGTCTAGCCTGTGTTTCTAAATGAAACAGGAATTTCTGAATTGTGTCCCATTTTTGCAGTTAATGCAACGATGATTGCATTCATGGATTCTTTTTACGAAATTTGCAAAAGCCACCATTGTTGTTTTGGTTTTTTTATAACACCACTGACCTCTCTCTAGTTTTCCTTTTTATTTTTTCTTACCTTTATTTGTTTGAATTTCATTAATGCTCTCTTTGCTGGCCAAGAAATCCCAGTGGAAGTAAATAGAACATGGAATCTATTGAAAGCCACTCTGGCACACATTTTTTTCCCCCTTTCATACAACTGCTTAACAATAAATAAATGAAAGCTAGAGACCTTCCAATCAAATCTTACCAAAGAATGGATAAGATTGCCCTAGGGAAATTAGTCTCCCAAATAAAATTTCTTTTAAGCCGATGACCAAAATTAGCCAAAAAATATGCTGCTTTACTAACTTCTAAACATGAAAAATTCTAACATTCATACCACTCTTTTAAATAATTTTCATATAATCATTTATAACAGAAGCTTCTGTCCCATGCATAAATAAGAAATTGGCACGAATCCTCTCCATAATACACTTCCACATGTCATATGTGCCATCTATCTTAGTACCTATTATTTTGTGAAATTATGCAACCCAATAGGTCCTTGAATCTTCTCTCTCTCTCTCTCTCACACACACAGACACACACACACACACACACACGAATATGTATATTGGTGTGATTCTAACTCTTTTGAGGAAATAATTATCAATTCAAAGTGTTGAGTCAATTCAATTGTAATTACTGTGTATGTATGCTTTATGATTATTGGAAATGTGATCTTTGGATTATTGTTGTAAACAATTGATGAATGGGGCGGCATATGGCTATCCCTTTTAGTTTTGACATGAAGTTTGCTCCGTAGTCGTGTGTGGAACATTGGTTATGGAAGCAGGGAGGTTTGACATTCTGTAGCAGTCTTATCCTCCCTTCTGTCTAATAGTTTAGACATCTTTGTTTGCTTTCCTTTTCATATAATATTTGTTTGCTAAAATTTTGAGAGATCTTTGGTTTAGTTTTCTGGAATTAGGCTTTCTCTATGATTGTAATATTTTCAATCATTTTCAGGTTAAGTTTGGAAATGGCAAAAAGTTGTAGGGGACGACGCAGGATTGCTTCCCGACAATATAGACCAGCCCCATACCCGTTGCCATCTTGTAATCAGGATGTTTCAGAGAGTATTTACCCAAGGAAATGCTCCAAAGCCTTGGACAAGAAAGACTGGGAAGATGCAACCTGTTCTGTGTGCATGGAGTATCCTCACAATGCTGTTCTTCTCCTCTGTTCTTCTCATGACAAGGGCTGCCGTCCCTATATGTGTGGCACTAGCTTTCGCTATTCTAACTGCCTTGACCAGTACAAGAAAGCCTACACTAAAGTAACCTCATCCCATCATGGACAACCTGTCCATGACTCGGTTAATGATTCAATTGTGGACTCGGTTTCCAGTTGGACTGTTGAGAAATGTGAAGTAACGGAGCTTGCATGCCCCCTTTGCAGGGGACAGGTGAAGGGTTGGGCTGTAGTGGAACCTGCACGAGAGTATCTAAATGCCAAGAGGAGAAGTTGCATGCAGGATAACTGTTCATTTGTTGGAACTTACAAGGAGCTAAGGAAGCATGTAAGGGCAGAACACCCCTCTGCACGTCCACGTGAAGTGGATCCTGTAGTAGAACAGAAATGGAGAAGGATTGAGCGTGAGCGAGAACGGGATGATGTTATCAGTACTATAAGGTCATCAATGCCAGGGGCAATGGTTTTTGGAGATTATGTGATAGAAGGAAATCATTATGCTTTTGATAGTGACGAAGAGGGGGGTTTTGATGTGGATGCAGCAGATAGGAATGCGGGTTTTGAGGTGGGATTTGATAGTAATTTGGTTAATGTCTTTCTCCTATTGCACGCATTTGGGCCAGCTGGGAATGTTGATCTCAATAGACGGCTGAGGCGGTCTGAGAGAGGCTACCACCGGACGTTGGATGAGGGTGCTGTCGGAATGCATGAGAACACTCCTATTAGTGGGTTTAATTCCACTTATCAAGACGATGACAATGGGAGCAATGACGATGACGGCGACGATGACGGCAACGATGATGATGATGATGGTAATGATAATGGCGTATCATTGGTACGCTATCGTCACCAGGCCTTGGGACGGTCGGGTAGGAGACCAAGGCGAAGAGAAGCCAATGGAGCTCCGAGATAGATTGAAATGGTACTGGTAAAAGGTTATGGGAAAAGTTTCATAGGTCTTTAGTTCTTAGGAGAAAAAAAATTGATAAAAGAGGCAAGTATTTGGCTGTACTTCCCTTAAACGTTTGCATGCATTTGCTTCTCATTTATTTCTAATGGTCATGTGGTGGAATGACGGGGAGAATGAAAGGTGGAAAAGATGGCTGTTCCCTTGTAATTTTTCCCTTTATCCTCTTATTATGTTTTAATTATGATAGTTCATACATGTGAATTTAACCAATGTAAACATGTAATTTCTGAAGTTACCTTGTTCATTTGTATCCTCTTCTTTTAAAATAGGGCAAAAATCATTCACATTTTTGCTTTTAGTGTAAATTAGAGCAGAATTTGATGCATTAGACAAAGGCTTCTCATTGCTTTGGGGATTGTTGGATGTGCTTCAGATGGTTCAAAGTGCGGATGTTAATCCAAATTCAAATGTTTCCTTTATTATAGATTGTCTTGTTCTCTCTTCTGTTTATGGATATTCATGTGCCATTTTGTGATGAATGTTTAGTGTTACAGGGAATAATTTTATTTTATTTTATTTATTTATTTTTATTTTTATTTTGCGAAATAGGACGTTCAATTAATTTTGGCACTAGAATATTTTGAGAATTGTGCCATAATGTATTGAATCCAGTGAGCTCATACCTAGGTATGGTGACGAGACGAGCTGAGCTCGAGCTCGAGCCTAAGTTAAACGAGCCGAGTTTTTGGTATATTTGAGCTTGGCTTGTTTATTATCAAGCTTTTTCGTGAGCTATTCACGAACGGCTCGATTAATTTGCAACCTTAAATTACAATAATGAAAAGTTAAAAATTAATTTAGAAAGCTTAAAAAATGATTTCTATTTACTTGGTTTATTTTGAAAATAAAAAATTCAAGCAAAAAAAAATAAAGTCATGAATAAGTTGAGCATATTCAAGCCTAAATTATAATTTTTTTATGAGTGAAAACACAAGTTTTTAATGAACTTGTTCACGAACCTACTAACAAGCTTGTTCACGAACACAAATGATCCAAGCTTAAGTGTGTTTGAGTTTGGCTTGTTTATTAAACGAGCCTAAATTTAAGACTTGAACTTTGTCTACTAAATAAGTGAACTTATTGAATGCACTTGCGGGCTCATTTGCAGCCTTAGCTCAAAGCATATGAAGGTGCGTTCCTGAATTTTTATCTAATTATTTTTGAAAAGAAAAACGGTAATAGGGACTCCGGACTCCATTTTAAGCACTTCGATCAATGATCCCATCTTTTCTAATTTATAAGAACAAACATATCCCACTCCAAGCATGACATATACCCAACTCAAAGCTCAAAATCATCCTACTTTATTTTTTATTTTTTTATAATTTGTAAAAGGGGGACATGAGAAGAATATCAATGATCACAACAAAGAAATGCAGAATATATACCATTAATTTTTTTATGTGGACATCCTTATATAAGTTTATGCGAGGATGTAGAATTTTTGCCAATGTAAATGTGTATTTTGAAAATCCGATCATTGGATTAGATATCCTTCGATCTTATGTATGTCATTTATGCTAAAAATTAATGGTAAGTTTCTAAAATACAGAAACTGTGACAGTTTTCAGTCATATTTTAAAATTTGACTTTCATATACCTATGTTTTCTAGTATGCATGACATGTATAACAAGAATATTCAATCCGACTGTCGGTTTTCCAAAATACTCATCCTACATTGGAGTATAAATTTTTTTTTGGAGTATAAATTCGAAGAATGAATTATGGAGTGTTGGAACTCATATCTAAATCTTACATCTATAAAATATAATAGATATATATTACCTCACATAATATTATGAACTGTTATAAAAAGTGAAGATCGGCAGGGTTGAGGCGCGGACTAAGTAGCTCTCTTTAAGACAGTTTGAGCCACTACGGATTATATCCGATATAGTAGGCACTAGCACGCCGCCTCTAGGATACAACAATCCAGCCACTCACTGTTATTTTCTCAAAGTCTGCACAACTATGAGGAGATAGAAGCTCCACATAACACCCTACTTTACCCAATAAACTCATAAAAATAAGTATAAAAAAAAACTCATAACTGAGGAACAAAAGAGATGATGGATGAGTGAGTGTGTATCAAATAGCTAGGAATGACATCTATTTATAGGTGTAGGAGTTTTGTAACTCATGACATGGAATTAAAATTCCATTATAATATCAAATTGAAGGTCATCATAAAACTCATGGGAGGTTATGAAAGTTAGTTACACAAAAAATAAATTCAAAATTGACCATTAAATTGTAACTCATGCTATTAAAATTTATCATCAAAATAAATCCAATTTATTTTTTTATATTAAAATATCCAACAATCTCCCACTTATTTTAGTAAAAAAACTCAATAAAATAACTTTTAACAACTTTGGACAAAGTTAGAACAACATGCATAATGAAGGTGGCACTGCCTTTAAACATGCACTCAGTGTTTCGGTAAATCAAGTATTAGAGTCAAAGTGGACTAAGCCTTTAAACTAAGATTGCTTGAGGATACAAGAATTACGTCACACACATATCATTCAAGGTGTTCTTATACGAGCTTCAAAAGCCAGTATATTATGGACATGTGCTTTATCCCAGTTTTCATAAGTGCTATAGAGAATTAGCTCAAGGAAAATGCTATATCTCCCAAAAGTATTGTCCCAAATGTGTATCCCAAATGATGTGGCGGTTCATCTAACCCTTCTCATTTTTAAAAAATTCTTTAATTGATAATAAACGAAGGCTAAGATTGATTTGGGATGGTTTTTGGGGACAATTTTTTGGGATATATAGCATTGCTGTTAGCCCAATTCTCATAGGAAGCGACCTCACTTCCACACTTATATAGGTGAGTCTATTAAGGATGCTCCCATAACTCTAACATCCCATCCTCAGGGTTACAGAACTCATTAAGAGATTAAAATAATCTCAACCTCTAAATCGTTACAGGATGATATACACTACACCATAGGGATGGACAATTATTCTTTTAAAACTTTCATTGTGTATGTCCATTCAAACCACTCTATGATTTGTTTTTCCCTTGGACCTAGTTCTTGGGATCTATAGTCCCTAGGCAGGGTATCCTCATAGGCGATTTAATTTCTTTGGACTTAAATCCCATCCCCTCGATGTAATTCATATCTTTTATCATCTTATTTCACATAATACAATCTCACAATACTGTGTATTAAGATATGTATTAATTATGTACCCTGCCAACTGCAGCAGTACTATCATAATGTATCCACACATTGATATATATAAAAATAAATCTCATAACCAATTCGCTAGCTTCTTCACTGACTAATCAATGTTAAACATAGAATTACCGCAAGTATTGAAATTTCAATCATCATCATAGCCTCAAGTATAGTGGATATCTTATTCACAAATAATTATTTGCTATGATTTTTATATCAACCACTCTCACATCTTATAGAGTATTAATTCTCTAATCATCTTTGACAATTCTAAGGATATACAACATCAAGGCAATATAGCTCACCATTAACATCAAATGTGAACATTCTAAATAAACATCTTGGATAATACCAAGGCATCTCTAATCAATTTGGATAATTTTAGAATGACCAAGCAACATCCAACAAAATACCTTCTCATGCCAATGCTTTATGAAAGTAATAAGATTAGGAAGATATATGCTTAGCAAGAAAATTGTAGATCAGCAACAAAGGCATCCAAATCTATTAATTTATAGCCAAATCCTCAATTTGAAAATACTGTAAAGGACCTTACTAGCTGGACCTTACTAGCTAGTTATAATTCAAACATAAATACATTAGACAAAAACTTCTCCACATACGTTATATTTCTTCTTCATCTCCAATAGCCATCTAAAGTTGAAAAATTAGGGTTTTGATTTTTAATCAAATTGAAAAGGAAAAAGCCAAATACCAAGGAGTTAAAATGTTCACAATTATATGTAATTCATATTCGTAACTACACTCATAGTCATGGCTGGAGAGCGATAATATATATATATTTAAATAAAAAAAAATTTAAATTTTTATTTTTTTTTTTTTAAATCATGGCTAATTGTCTTAAAATTATTGGAACTCATACATAAATCTTACCTGTATAAAATATAATAGATACATATTACCTCATATAATATTATGAACTGTTGTAAAAAGTGAAAATCAGCAGGATTGACGCGCGGACTAGGTCGCTCTATTTAAAACGGTTCGCGCCACTACGGATTATATTCGATGCAGTAGTCAGTAGTACGCCACCTCCAGGATAACAGTCCAGCCACTCACTGTTATCTTCTCAAACCCTTTTTGGGACATGTTGGGCATTTTCACATTTTTTTTCCAAAATAATACAAATCAATCATTTAAAAACACATAAAATAATAATATAAAAAATTTGGGTTTTCACAGAATAATTTAGGGTGCTCGGCCATAATTGTTTCATTTGGGTAGAATTTAATAAGGCCAAGTAAGTAATTTTTATTTTTTAGGAGCAAATAAAATTTCGGCCCCATGGCTAAAGTTATGATTTAAAAATAAAATGAAGTATTGATGTGTTGATGAGTTCTACGAGGCATTTATGCAATTCAAGTGGTAAAATCTTCTTGTCAAATGATCGAAGAAATGCTTTTAAAGCAACTCTTTAAAAAAAAATTAAATTGTGCAGGGAAATTCTCAATTTTCGGGGGGGGGGGGGTGATTGGATAAAAAAAATTTTAAAAATATTTATGATAATTGGGCCAACATAATAAGCCATAAATATAGCCCAAAGTAAATTAGTTAGCCTAAGTTTATTGGATAAGTGGCTGCCTTGGTCCATAACTCTACTAGCAAGCAGATATGACCAAGTCAATTGCTCGAGTCATATGAGGAGTTGGAAACCAAATGTGTATAGGAAGTTGCCTATTTTTATGGAACTCATGGCATGGAAATAGGATACCATCAGAAAACACTACACCAAAAAAGCTCAAAGAAGACGGTTTTAAACCGTCTTCTTCTAAAAAAGAAGACGGTTTTAAAACAGTCTTTATGGTGGCTGTCTTGTTTGCCCGAAAAGAAAAGAAGACGGTTTGTTGACTGTCTTCTTATATGACTGTCTTCTTTGTTATTTATGTTTTTAAAAAAAATTTAAAAGAGGACAGTTTAAAACCGTCCTCTTTGATATTTTTCCAAATAAATAAATAAATTTTAGGGTTAAATGCATTTTAGTACCATTAACTTTTGGGTCAGTTTCAATGTGGGTCACGAACTTTACATTGACTCAATTTAGTACCAAATTAAAAAGTTTGGTTTCAATGTAGGCCAAACGCATAATGCTGTCCATCTGATATCAATAACAACCAAATCAAACTTAGGCATCTCACTACTTATTGTATATTTGAAGATAATTAAAGTAGGATTACCTTCAAAGATTGAGCTCTATGAAACTGCAATGGCTGGCTTGCTCTGAAATTTGGGCTTTTATGAGCTCCGCCCGGCTGCAATGGCTGTCTTTCTCTGCAACTAGGTTTCATGTCATACCCGGTCCTTACCACGCAGGACATCATGTGAGGGTTCCGTTAGTTTTTATGGACGACGTTATGCGTTTGGCTTACATGGAAACCAAACTTTTTAATTTGGTACTAAATTGAGTCAATATAAAGTTTGTGGCCCACATTAAAACTAATCCAAAAGTTGATGGTACTAAAATGCATTTAACCCTAAATTTTATTTTAAAATTTTGTATTCCTCAATATTGAACCTGTTGTATAGAAGCTGATGAAATTTATTTTGAATTAAGCCTATAAAATCAAAATAATTCACAAGAAATATGACAGATACAAGTCATGCATCTTAATTATTATCAAATCAAGCCATTACAATTAAGTATATAGAATATAATTATAATTACAATCAAACCAAGCCTTGCATATTACAATCAAATCAACTTAGCCAAAAAATAGATGAAAATAAAACAAATCCCAACGATACAAACATTGAAGCATTACATTGTTTACTCGCACAAGTAACCAATATAAGGGGACAGCATCCTACTGTCCAAATCAATACTCCAACATATCACATGCTAAATACTAAAGAGGATTTAGACGGGAATCTCTTAGGCCATTCCAGTAGATTGCTTTGCGTGTGATCTGCCCAAGTAATTCTATTCAGCACTATTTAAATTCTTGAGAATAAATGGAAAATTAATGATTCCATAATGCCATAGTTAACAGAATCATGGAAAAGAATTCATATGCCAGCATATGTAACAATGAAATCAAAGCCACCCAGACAAGACCCATTTATAAACTAGCTAGACAACAATGGCTAGTAAAGTGGTCGATTTCCCTTGATTATTCTATCACTGCTAGAACTTGTTACCTAAAATTCACCCCAAGGTCTTTGGTAAGGACAACACTCTCACAAAGTAAGAAGGTTTTGGAGCTTGTACGATGAAAATCACAGCTATATATTTCTAACAAAATATTGGTGATGTGTATTAACAAAAGGTTATGGTGCTCTTGTAGAATAATTGAACTAAATATTCAAGGCTTTGGAGAGAGAGTCAAACCAAAAATAAAGGAGTCCAAGCTTTTGTTAGGCATGAATTCATAGATCAGAATTTTTTCAACTTCTTCAATGCAGCATCCTAGATGCTTCACTAGATTTTGGTGCTGGCCCCTTTGCTATTATAAGAAAATTGGTGTATGTGGTAATACCTTTTCAGGAGTCCTAATAGAAAAGGATATTCTGACACTCCCACAGCTCACAAGAATGCTTTGCAGATACTTGTTAGCTGCTTTGCACGGTCCACACCATATCGGCAGTGCCCTATAAAAAGATTCAAGCAATGTATTATATATACAATATTGTATGTACTATGTACTTAGTATCCATGGTTGAACAACAAGATAATAGTAAAGTCAGAAAAGATTGTTTCACATATTCTACAAAATTCGAACACATGCACAGCTACTTCAATAAATCAGACCTGTTTTGACTGTTAATTATTAATTAAAGGATACTTATTAGAGTCACAAGATTTAACTTCAGGTTTATAAATTGATCTCAGCCAGGGCTAAAAGTTGTTCAAAGTGAAATTCCGCAATACCAAATAAAAGGAAGTATAAATCAACACAGTACTGCTTAAATTTCATCAGAAACTTGCGTTAGTGTTTTTTTGGCAAAAAGATGCAACATAATTGCATTTACTTCCAAAAAAAAAAAAAAAAAAAAAAATGCAAATACCAAAGGCAACAAGTTGACAGAAACTTAACCTTGTATTGAATATAAACCATGAAGTCTGATAATTGTCCTCTATAAGCTTGCTACTGGCTACTGAGTACTGACCAATCTTGATAGTAGCGTTAAGTAACAAGCCTTGTAATATGCATCAGCTTTTACTAAAAATCTCACATTTTAAACCAAGTTGTAAACGCAAATTCTACAGAGCAGACACAACACCAATGTGAAGGAAACTATGTTGCATTGGTATATGCACAGGTGTCAAAATATAATAGAGAATGCAGGATTACTACAACCAAAATTAAAAAATAGTCTAGTTCAAAGTTCAAACATTTTTTTTTTCCTTCAAAGTGCAGTTGAATCAATTTGATGTAGAGCTCCTATAGTGAGGAGCTGAATTTAGAAGATTTTAGCATCTAAAGCAAACATTTAATCAGCGTCTAAGTAGCTCAAATAGTATAAACCAATTTAAGGAAGTAATCTATGGCCATGAAACGTACCACATGCCTATCTGGAGTTTCACGTGGAGTAATCCACCTCCGGAGGAACTGAGGAACCTGCTCCTGTGCTTGTGGAGTCAAAGGGTAATGATCGCGGCGAGGAGTAATCACCAGGTCTATTCAACTGCAACCTTGGGTGTTGTATCTGCAAACATAAGGTCAAAAAGAAGAGCAAAACACTACAATAAAATACACATAAGACTTCTTTTGAATCTTGTTAACACAGGTCGCATTTCTGTAATAATATTCCCTCAAAGCAAGGAAAACATTCATATGTAGTCGCAAATTACAATTTCCCCTATAGCTCCTAAAATTGTAATTAATAAAAGAATTGTATTCACCATCTGTCCATGACTGATCAGTTAAGGAAATAATAAAGATAATAAAATGGAAAGAAAAATCTATAATGCCTGAAAGTTTTGTGGATATTCCCCACAACTATGGTTTCAGATGCAACCCATTTTAGAGTTAAGAGATTTATAGACTATGAGCAATGGAGGAAAAGGTTTAGGTGTGGCTCTAAGAGCCTTACTTTCTCACTCCATCACGTCTCCAAATTTTAGTCTAGACAAAATTACAATTTTTAATCTACAGCTAGAATGTTTGTGATGATTTTGAGGGTTTAGATTGAGATTCTGGAATGGAAACAAGTTGATAATACAGCCTCTCAAGCTAAATTGGGCACAAAATGCAAAAAAAACAAAGACAATCAAATTCCCAAATTCTGGGTCAATGAAGCTACTGATGATCGTATGGTCAACAGGGTGCTCCTCCAATAATTGTTCCATTTAAAGAAAGTTTTTAATGCATTAACTTCAATAATCAGGAGTGACCAAACGTACGGCACAAACCCCTAAAAAATCAGGCAAGTTTACAAGTCAGCTCTTTCCAGCAACCAGCTTAATCCTATACAGAAAACAGATATTGCACTAATGCAACAGAAAACACACCCCCAAATAAATTAACACTGATTCATTACTTTGGAATAACCCACAACAAATATCTGCAGCATGAAAACAGCTGAGGTACAAAACCAACAAAAACATACTAAAATATACTAACTTCTGTCGTAATAACTTCTAATATAAAAAGTATGAACAGAACTAACAAGGGAACATCTAATTTATATCTGTTAGAGTTAGTAAGGGTATTTTTGTATTTGCATCTTACTATTTTCATTATATATAGTAGTGATGAAGACTGGAATAGGTTAAGTTCCAGATTTCCTATTCTCTCTCTCACCCATCTCTCTCACACACGTATCTCTCTCTTTCTTCCCTTCTCACAAACCCTATAATCAATTCAACTTGGTATCAGAGCAGAAAAGGAAAAACAAAAAAAAAACAGCATGGGGTAGGCTCCCGATCGAATCAGAACCTCCCATCATCATAAAAAAAAAAAAATTATATATTTTTTTTAATGGGGTAGGCTCGCCCCTCTCTCCTGAATACAATGGTATTTTTGTTGGAATTTTTTGGATTCGTTTGATGGGTGTTTTGTATTTTTCTTTGATTTTCGGAATATATGAACCCATTTTTCAGATCTGAATTCTAGGGTGTTTTTAGGAGTTTTTCTTGGTCTAATCCTTCTCCCTAAGTGCCAAATAGCCTCTTGAAGTAGCCCATTGGTGTTTGTTTTAAGAATCCATGGCTGTAGAGTCAATTTTTGGGATTTTTGGAGCCTTTTTGGGTGTCGGCAGCACTGCTGGCCTTGTTTTTGGTTTGTTTTTGTGTGTCCTATGACCTCATGGATGCTATTTTTGATGTATTGAACCTCATATAGGCTTGTGGTGGTTGGATTTTTGGAGGTTGCAGACTTTAAGTGCTTTTTGGCTACTGTTTTCTTGCCCATTATTGATATAGTTGGCTGTCCCTTACGTGTTCTTTATTCCTTTCTTCTTCGAGACATTTTTGGTTCTTAGATTTCTTGTCTTGGTTGCTGGTTGCTTCTCTTGGGTTGATATGGCAGAGACTAAGGTTGATTCTTCGATTTCTTTCCTTAAAGATGATGACACGCCTAAGGCTATTACCTCTAAGAAATTAAATGGTGTTAATTACTTGGCTTGGGCTCATGCGGTGAAGATTTTTTTGCGTAGCAAACGAAAGCTCAAGTACCTCACTGATGATGCTCCCGCATCCACAGATTCTGGATATGAGACTTGGATGTGTGAGGATTCTACTGTTATGGGGTGGCTTTGGCATAGTATGAAATCTCATATTTCTACAACTGTTGAGTTCTGTGATTCCTCTAAACAGATTTGGAATTCAGTTGCCGAGTCGTTCTCCCAACAGAGTAATGTATCCCATGTCTTTGAGTTATATGAACATATTTTCTTTGTTAAACAATGTGATAAACCTTTATCTGAGCATTATTGCATTTTGAAGGGTCTCTGGGAACAGTTACTGCAGCTTCGCCCGTATACTACTGATTTGGATCAACAAAAGAGGCATTTGGAAGATTTTATGATTGCTTCTCTTTTATTCGATCTTAATTCTAATCTTCGGGGTTTTAAGGATCAAATTTTGGCTAGTGAGACACTTCCCACCGCTGCTAATGCTTACTCTCGATTGCTTCGCTCAACTCTGTGAACCTCTTCGATTGTTAGTCATTCTCCTAATGTCTCTCTTGAGCAATCTGCCTTAGTTTCCCGTTCTGGAGGTCGTGGTTTTAGTGTTGGCCGCTCTTCTGGTGGTCGTAGTTTTTCAGGCACTCCTTCTGGAGGACATGGTAATGTGTTTAGGGGCACTCCTCTTGGTGGCAGTAATTCCATGGGCCGTAGTACTTGTTATTGTGATCATTGTGGGGGCACTAATCATACTGAACCTTATTGCTGGAAGAAGTATGGCAAACCGAGTCGTGCAAATCAAGTTATGGATGATTATGGACAGTCCTCTTCTATTCCGGTTACTCCATCTGGACAGGCTATCACCACTTTGTCCCACACTGAAAATCCTTCCTCGTCTGCTACTATGTTAGCCTCAGGTACTATCTCGTGTATTGCCAGTTCGTCGCCCCCTTAGGTTATTGATTTGGGTGCCAGTTCTCATATGTGTGGTATACTTTCCTCATTTTCTGCGCTAACTTCTGTTAATCATCAAATTATTTTAGCTGATGGGTCTTCTTGTCCTGTTGGTGGGCGAGGGATTCTTCACCCTTCTTGCTCCCTCACTTTATCTGATTGTCTTTATGTTCCTAATTTTCCTTTTAACCTACTCTCTGTTAGTCAACTGACTAAACTTCTGAATTGTTCAGTAACATTTCTTCCAAATTCTTGTGGTTTTCAGGATCTCACGATGAAGAAGATGATTGGTTCTGACCATGAGAAGGATGGACTTTACTACTTGGACACTAATATTTCGCCTGCTTCCTATGCCTTGACTGCATCTGTTTCACCCTCCCAGTGGCATGCTCGTCTTGGACATCCCTCTTTGGCTCATTTCAAACTGGCTATTCCTGGTTTAATAAATGTTTCTAGTTTAGAGTGTGAGGCCTGTCAACTTGGCAAGCATTACCGTAGTTCTTTTCCTGTTAGTCGTCATGGTCGCGAGTCTGCGTCTTTTAATTTAGTCCATACTGATGTTTGGGGTCCTTCCCGTACTCCTACTATTTCTGGTTTTAAGTATTTTATTATTTTTGTGGATGATTATTCTTGTGTGACTTGGTTATTTTTAATGAAAGAGAGTTCTGAGCTTCCTGGTATTATTTCTCCTTTTTATAATCAGATTCGTGTTGATAAGCATATTAAAATTATTCGATCTGATAATGCTATAGAATATGTTCATACTGCTGTGGATTCTTTTTGTGGGGCACGTGGTATTATTCATTAGACCAGTTGTGCTCATACCTCTCAACAAAATGGGGTTGCTGAACGTAAACTTCGTCATTTACTTGATATTGCTCGTACTTTAATGATTAGTATGCATGTTCCAAAGTTTTTTTGGGGAGATGGGGTTCTTACTGCCGGTTACCTTATTAATCGTGTTCCTTCTGTTAGGTTGTCCAATCAGTCTCCCTTCTCTATTCTATTTCCTCATCGTTCCCATTTTTCTATTCCTCCTCGTGTGTTTGGGTGTGTTGCTTTTGTTCACATTATTGATCCAGGTCATGATAAGTTATCTCCTCGGGCTCGCAAATGCATTTTTTTAGGATATTCTAGAACTCAAAAAGGATATCGATGTTATCATCTTGATTCTCATCGCTACTTTGTGAGTGCTGATGTCACTTTTTTTTTAGTCCACTTCATATTATTATTCTCCTGGGAAATCCTTGTCACCTGATATCATTTCTTGTCGTGAGGGGGAGCACTTTTTGTCGACTCCTACTTTTCCTATTCCATTGTTTTCTTCCTCGTCTCCATCTTTGTCTCCTCCCCATTGTAGGTATATCAGCGTGACAAGGACAGGACTGTTGCTTCTTTTGGCCCTAATCAACTCTCTTCGAACTCTGTGGATCCTTTACCAGTTATTACCTCGTCCGATGATTTGCCTATTGCTCTTCGTTGAGGTAAACGTACCTGTGCCCAACACCCTATCTCTAACTTTGTTTCCTATGCTAATCTGTCTCATTGTTTACGGTCCTTTGCCTGTACTTTATCTTCTATTTTTGTTCCTAAGGATTATAAACAGGCTTCTTCTAGTTCGGGCTGGAAAACTGCAATGGATAAGGAAATGCATGCTTTGTATCATAATGAAACTTGGAATCTTGTCCCTCTTCCATCTGGGAAAAGGACAGTTGGCTGTCATTGGGTCTACACAGTCAAATACTTACCGGATGGTTCTCTTGCGCGGTTGAAGGCCAGGTTGGTGGCTAAGGGCTATACCCAAACTTATGGTGTTGATTATATGGAGACGTTTTCACCGGTTGCTCGTCTCAATTCTGTTCGAATTTTACTCTCTGTTGCTGTGAGTCTTTCCTGGCTTTTGTATCAGCTTGATATAAAGAATGCATTTCTTCATGGTGATCTTCAGGAAGAGGTGTTTATAGATCAACCTCCTGTCTTTATTGTTCCGGGTAAGGAGAATCTTGTATGTTGTCTTTATAAAGCCCTATATGGTCTGAAACAATCTCCTCGTGCATGGTTTGGCAAATTTAGCACAGTTGTTCTTGCATATGGCTTTCGGCGCTCCACTTATGACCACTCAGTTTTTGTTCATACCTCATCTTTGGGTACGATAGTGTTAATTGTGTATGTGAATGACATTATTATTTTGGGCAACAATTCTACTGGTATTGCTGAAGTTAAGAAACACTTGAGTCAGTCATTCCATACCAAAGATTTGGGAGCTCTTCGCTATTTCCTTGGTATTGAAGTCGCTCGCTCTAAGCGTTGTCTTTCTTTGTCCCAACGCAAGTATGTCCTTGACCTTTTGACTGAGACCGGTCTTTTTGGTACTCGTCCTGCTGATACACCTATGGATTCTACTGTCAAACTTAATTCTCAGCAGGGTGATTTATTTTCTGATGTGGGTTACTATAGACGTCTTGTTGGTAAACTGATTTATCTTATAGTTACAAGGCCCGATATTACTTATGCTGTGGGCATTGTAAGTCAGTTTATGCATGTTCCTCGCCAACCTCATTATGATGCTGTCTGTCGTATTCTTAGGTATCTTAAGAGTACACCTGGTTGTGGGCTCTTATATACACCTTCCGCTTCTCTCTCCATTTCTGGGTTTAGTGATGCTGATTGGGCTGGTGATCGTTCTGATCGTCGATTTACCTCTGGTTATTGTACTTTTGTTGGTGACAATTTGGTTACTTGGAGGAGTAAGAAACATAATGTTGTGGCTCGTTCTAGTGCTGAGGCTGAATACCGTGCTATGGCTCACACTGCTTCAGAAATGTTATGGGTTCGCTCGCTTTTACAGGATTTTGGTATTTCTGTTCCTACCTCTATGCCTATGTTTTGTGATAATCAGGCTACTATCTTCATTGCCAATAATCATGTTTTTCACGAGCCCACGAAGCATGTTGAGGTTGACTATCATTTTATTCGTGATTTGCTTATCTGGAAACAGATCAGTACTCCTTATGTTCGTTCTACTGATCAGCTTGGTGATATCCTTACTAAGTCTTTACCACGTGTTCATTTTCTTCATTTGTTTTCCAAGCTGGGCATGTTTAATTTATATGCTCCAGCTTGAGGAGGAGTGTTAGAGTTAGTAATGGTATTTTTGTATTTGCATCTTATTATTTTCATTATATACAGTAGTGATGAGGACTGGAATAGGTTAAGATCCAGATTTCCTATTCTCTCTCTCACCCATCTCCCTCTCACACGTATCTCTCTATTTCTTCCCTTTTCTCAAACCCTATATTCAATTCAACTATATCATATGATAGAAAATCACGTAAAGAGAATAGCACAAAAAGTAGCAAGGATTACTTGTTCTCAAGCCTTTAGCTCCTTTAGTACATTCAGTCCAACAGCGATGGCTTGCAAAAGCAAACATAAAAACTCCCAGATTACAGAACATTTGTGCCAAGTGAATAAACTGGACTAAGGTACATTACCAAAAATTCTCTTTTTATACAGTACCATGAAACATAACTTGGAAAAACAGGGAAAAAAAAAGATCCTGATCGACCTGTGGATGGCTTAGAACACATTTTAACTCATTTGTTCTCACAGTGCTATCAAGGATTACATGAATACCTATACAAGAATTCTAGCCAAGAAGTACCCAATGTTTTGCATCAACTGCATCAGTTTTGGCTTTGTCAAAACAGATATGAATTTAAATACAAGCATCTCAACACCCAAACATGATTAAAGCACCTCTACAGTAGCACTTATCAAGTAGATATGGTAATTCTAGAAAGGCCAATATAAAGTAAGAAATAAAATATCGCAACTATGTAATTAAAACATAGTAACATGAATTGGAAAGAGAACCCAAATATAACCAAATATGTGTAAATAGATATACAAAAAGTCATGGGAAAAAAATTTCTTGCACAAATGCACTCTATTAAGTTCAATGAAGAAAAATGAATGTCCCAAATAAATTTCTAAATATGTGTATGTGCTAGACATTTTATCAATCATGTTCTATGTGTAGCAATAAGGTTACTACAAAATAAAAAGAAAACCCAACACAGCAAAGGATATGATTTTGTTCTGGTAGTAACAAAAGCTCCAATACAGGTTCTCATAGATGGTGACTCAGTGTTCAAGTTTGATCAATTGGGTCCATTCTTCTTCATCAGTGTCATTACATCCTCTGAAAGGTCCTTGATTTATGCAAAGTAAACATTTCCAATTACAACCATGTATAAACAACTAAACACTAAACAGCTTTGTATGAATGATGAAGAAAAACAAAGCACTGCCTATTGTTGATCAAACCAATTTGGGAAAATAAAAAAATAATAGATAAGATAGATGTTCGAAAAGCCACCTGCTTTCGGATCTAACATATCTTATCTGTGCTAACCCAAAAACCCCAATCTCAAAACTGTATTACCCCAAAAACCCCTAATACATAGAAAAGAAAACACCTAAAAAAATTTGTAATCTATCATCCATACACATTATCAAACCAGAAAGAAAAAATATATATAAATTAAAAAACTTACCTGAAGATGAGAAATCTTTAAAGAGAGAATCAGACGTGAGATAGAGAGAAATATTTGGAGTGAGACATCGCGCAAGAACAGAGCGTAGGAGAATGATGAGGTCTACCTGCCGGCTGCGATGAATAAAGATGCAGTTTCTACCGGCTGCATGTATGAGGGAGAGAGAGAGACGCGGGTTTTGGTGCAGATACCAGAGGCCGGATCATATACTAGAGGGTTTTGGGGCAATGATGATGGAGAGATAATGATTTCAGCACCGGAGCATACACGAGACACCAGAGGGTTAACCCTCTGCCTTATTATGGGGTTTTCTGGTTTTTAAAACCAGAAAACAAACAGAGGAAAGGCAAGTCTATTCCGTGCGATGTGGGTTTTGGATGTCGCCGAAGATTGATTCTCTGACCGGAGGAGAGGAGTTCACTGGAGGGATGAGCCGACAAGGGAACCAAGGTTTTGATGGATGCAGACGAAGGGAGTAAAAGGGTTTTTGAGAGATGAAGGGTGCGTTTGGTACGCGGGCTAGGAATCTCAAGCCTGGGAATGTCTAATAGGAGGGTTTGGGTTTGTAACTTTGTAAACCCAAACCAATGTTTGGAATGCTGGAAATCTAAAGTTCGGGAATGCCTGACCTTTGTTTGTTTGGACCATCAAGATTCACAACAAAATCAATATAATTATCAAATTACCCTTCTATAAACAATAGAATCAAATGCACAAATATATATATATATATATATATATATATATATATGTATATATATATATATATGTGTGTGTGAGTGTGTGTGTGTGTGTGTGACGCAGCATCAGATCATGCCCAAAAGGTAGAAGGAAGGGGGAAGCAGCAGCAGCAGATCAAGCCCAAAAAGAAAAGGAGCGGCGACATAGCAGCTTCTTCGACGGCGACGGCGACGCAGTTTCTTATTCTTATTCTTTTTTCTTATTCTTCTATTGATCTGCTGTGCGGCTAGGGTTTCTCGTGTGATTGTAACCTTTGAATGGTGGGTTTTGTATGTGGGATAGAGATGAAAATATTATTTGTTGCTTGCAAACTTGAAGGGCACGCTTGTCAATAATGGATTATAGTAAATGTATTCCCGAGGTGCCAAACCCGCAACCCACCAGCTACATTCCCCCCCATGGCCGCCTCCCTCAACCCACCGGCTTGTGCTTCAGACCCCTAACCCACCGATCCAAACAATGGTTTAGGGTATGAAACCCCAAACCCACCGGGAAGCCGGCCATCCAAACGCTACCAAAAGGTTTTGGAGGGAACCCAAAACCAGCTATATCGCACTTTTGTGCAAGTTTGATATATTTTATATGCAAAACGATGCCGTTTTAATTCTTCTAATAAGACACTCACTGTAACGCCGTCTTGAATAATATGACTATCAAAGATGGTTAAAATAAAATTGTCTTGAAAGCCTTAAAAAAAGACGGTCAATAAAAAACGTCTTCTTTGATATCTTTTAAAGTCAGTTTTTAAAACCGTCTTCTACTTACCGTCTTTCTTGGACTTTTTTGTAGTGAAATTGGATAGCAATTAACGTATAGTGAAGTTAGTTGCTAGACTTCATGGGACATATGTCACAAAATTGCAAGACTTATCAGATGATTGGGCAAGATTAGTGAGCAAGCAAAGTTCTAGAAATTTCCTCTATAAATGGAAGAAGAATGCTTCAAGAAAAACCACTCAATGTCACCACAACAGCTGTTCTTATTTTGATCAGTTTATCTAAATTTCAATTCTTGTATTGCTTTTAATTTCATAGTTGTAACAACACTTATTTCCTTTAATGGTAATTTATTTCAGCCATTAGTTTGCTTTTAATTTCATAACTTAGCTTGTTTTCGATTAAATTGTTTTCCTTTCGTAATATAGGTTGCTTTCAATTCACTTGCAATTTATTCTATTCACTGCACATTTATCTCATTTTTATTTATTTTTGGAAAATCCTATTGATCATTCATAGGCAAGGAAGAACCCTATAATTAAAGGGAGAATCCCAACCCTTTTCACAATTACCTATCATTTCATTAAATCGAGACTTTCAAGGTGACTTGTTAATTAGTCGGAAATCAATTTGATGATTTCTTGGCTTTCTTTAAATTAACCGGCGCCTGTGGTTAAAAGGATTGGTTTTGATTTGAACCATTTTAATTCTGGCACGCCTGCGCACCTCGTGAAAGCTAAATTACAAACATAACATAAATAGGAATGGCAATGGGGCGGGGTGGGGCGGGTTTTCTGCTACCCCGTTCCCGTCCCTGATAAGAAAAATACTCCCCATCCCCGCCCCGTACCCCGCCGAGGTATAAAATGGTAGCCCCATCCCCGCCCCATTTTCATCAAAATAATTAATACAAGTGTGTAGTGAGGTTCAAACCCAGAACCTCATACCTATTATGAAAAAGCCTTACCACTAAGATATGTATAACCTTATGTTTCTAAATTGTGATATATAATATTTAACCTTATTTCATATTCTTTTATAAATCTATACTACTTAGCCCAATTTTGAAAAAACTTTTGATTGACTAAAATGCCCTCGCATTAAATGTTAATGATACTTTTACCCTCTTGCAATATTAATTACATGAAGTTTATCTTTAATTCATCTTTTAAGAGTCATATTTTCACTTAGTTTCCTAATTCAACAAGGTATCAACAAAGTTTGTTATTTGTTTAGTGTTTTGAATATTAAAAAAAAATAACAAATATGTTTTATCGAATAAAGAGAGAACTAACAATAAATTACATGAAGTTTATCTTTAATTCATTTTTTAAGAGTCATATTTTCAATTAATTTCCTAATTCAACAAGCACACACACACACACACACACACACAAAGTCTATATACACACGGACACATAGTACATATAAATTTACATGCATTCAAGCATTAATATCTTGCATTACATGATACAGTATGTAGCTGTTAAGTTTCTCCCTGTGACATTTTAAAAAACGACCATTGGATTAGATGTTCCACTTATGTAAGACATGCATGAAAAAAATCACGTTGATCAAACGGTCATTTTTTTCTAAATGCCACATTCTTGAAAAAACTATGATATTAAATTTGCATAGTTTAAACAATTTAAATGTTTTCTCAAAAACCAACCGTCGGATCTATGTTATTTTTTGCATGCACAATGTGTTTATATGGAGCATCTTATCCAACGGTCGGTTTCACAAAATAGTACCCCCATGTTAACATTTGTACAATATGAATAAGAACCATATGATACACAAGTTTAAACAATTTAAATGTTTTCTCAAAAACCAACTGTTGGATCTATGTGATTTTTTTTATGCACAATGTGTATATATGGAAGATCTTATCCAATGGTCGGTTTTACAAAATAGCACCTCTATGTTAACATTTGTACAATATGAATAAGAACCATATGATACACAACTTAAATAAAACCAATATAAGTAGTTTTTGTTATAATGGATAAGGTCAACTGACCGTTGGATCACTAAAATTTTTTGTGAGTATGGCAAAAAATTTATTGTTAGTTCTCTCTTTATTCGATAATTTTTTTTGTTATTTTTTTTTAATATTCAAAACACTAAAAAATAACAAACTTTGTTGATACCTTGTTGAATTAGGAAATTAATTGAAAATATGACTTTTAAAAAAGGAATTAAATATAAACTTCTTGTAATTAATATTGCAAAAGGGTAAAAGGGTCATTAACATTTAATGCGAGGGTATTTTAGCCGATCAAAAGTTTTTTCAAAATTGGGCCTTTTATAAGTAGTATAGATATAGATTTATAAAAATATATGAAATACGGTTAAATATTATATATCACAACTTAGAAATATAAGGTTATACATAGCTCAGTGGTAAAATATTTTTATAATAGGCAAGAGTTTGTGGGTTCGAACCTCTCTACACACTTGTATAAATTATTTTGATGAAAATGAATTGGAGATGGGAAATCCCGTGGGGATGGCGAATCCCCGTGGGGCGGGGCATGGTAAACCTGCCCCCGCCCTGTACCCCGGTGGGGCAAATTTTGTTTGCCCTAATTCCCGCCCGTATCCCGCAAACTTCAAAAAAAACCTGCCCCTATAGGGGCGGTATAGGGGGCGGGGATGGGGAAAATTGCCATCCCTAAACATAAAGATGCTTACATTTTTACTAGCTAAAGGGTGCTCGATATTGTTCACGCTAAAAAATGTCGGCCTATTAGAATTGGACATGTGGCATTTAATTGGGATTTATCGGATAAATCAAGTTAACAAATTTGGTTGGACACGTGGCAAGATTATAATAGAAGTCTAAGTTAATTAGAGACCAAGTCAAATTAAGAGATAGCAATGGGACATGTGGCAAGTTATTAGAGGAAGTTAATTGAGAGGTGGTTACATTAGAGATAATTGTTGAGAAGTTTCAGCCATGATAGAAGACTACACATGGGAGCCTCAAAGCCACGTTTCTGCTCGGAGGATCATGGAGCAGCCACAATCAAAGAATGAAGGAGAATTGAACACATGGCAAGACCAGAGTGGATAAAGGTCAAATTAAATAAAAGGATTAATAGATAATTTAAAAGGACACGTGGCAAGCTACAGCTGAAGAGGAAGTTATATGAGAGAAACCATATTCTACCCACGTAGAGAGGAGTTGGCCACATTCAAGGGAGATGGCTGCATAATGAGATCATAGGGAAGGCCATGATCAGGCAGGGAAGTCACTCAATGTCAGTTGAAAGACCGTGGAGCTATAAAATGAAGATAAAATGCAACGTTTCAAACCCCCAACAACTCCAACAATCAACTACAAGCATCATGCCTTGCAATTTTTAGCTTTCTTCTTTAAGTTTCCAATTCCATTTTCGATTCTAGCATTGTATTTAGCCATTTTCAATTCAGCATATTTCCTTTCAAGCATTCAAGCATTCAGTTATGGATTCCTCAATTTCGGTGAGCATATCTTTTGTAAGAATGTTATTTCCTTCAATGCAATGCAATCCTTTTTCAATTTAATTTGAATTCATGTTTCTTTCTCATTCAACATTGTTGATTTCTTGTTCTGAGCATTCAATTTCGAGACCCATAGGAAGTAGAATCCCTAACTTCCGTCAATCGCCTGATCGTAAAAACAGTGACCTTCTAGGCCTTGAGATCCCCGATCTTAAGTTCTTACTGCCTAGATAGGTGCTTGGGGTCGTGTTCAAACGATCTCTGGACTTTAATTAGTCCTGGCACGCCCGCGCACACACACTTCACGTGACAAGAGATTTTTAGCCGAATAGATATCACGAGTTGAAAAACAAGCTTATGGTAGGCCAGCGGCCCATCATCTTGCGTGGGTGTACTAACCAAATTGACAATATATATATATTGGAGCTGAACGCCATCTTCTTGATTGGATCTATATATACATATATTCCTATTTTTTGTATCATCTTGATTTTGTAGTCCTGATTTTCTATATTATCAAATCCCACAAATCATGTAAGTTGTCTATATGCACAATCTATACACATTTCCTCAAATATACTAATAATAATGTATATATCTCCCCATAACGTAAAAAGAATTTTGAATTCATATTTATAATAGTGTGTGTGTATATATATATATACACAGATTTGATCCATTAATGTCCGGACCCCAATCCACTCACCATTTCTCACACAGCCATTGATATTTTGAAAAAACAGCCGTTGGATTAGTTAGTCTTCTTATTTATGTTATGCCTGTCAAAAATTACAGTGATCTAACAATCGGTTTTCAAAATACAGTCCATGAAACACTCTAACAGTATTTACCATTGGATGCTTTAACAACTGTTTAACAGTCTGTATCTTAAAAACCGACCGTTGGATCACTGTGATTTTTGGCAAACATGACATACATTAGAAGATTATCTAATCCAACGGTCGGTTTTTCAAAATACCAATCCCAGTGAAAAGTGGACCTTAAATTAAGCTTAAGGTCCGGACCTGAATGGATCATCTCTCTCTCTCTCTCTCTCTCTCTATATATATATATATATATATATATATATATCTTCCCATACCTTGAAATAATATATGCTCGATCTCCTATTCAACAATCCATCATTCTTAAATGGGCGAATGCTTAAATGTAACAAGAACCCACTTCTCATTAATTCTTTACTTATCAAAATATCCCATCTTGTTTTTAGATTTCGATCTGTTTCCCCGGGAAAAAAAAAATGCAAGAAGAAAAGAAAATGCTGAAAACTGTACATCTGAGCAAATTATATCCAAAATTAAAGCCCCAGTCAACTTGAAAATATATATTAGAAATGCATTAAAAAAGAAGAAGCTAGAAGTAAACATGCAGAAGATAAATAAGGAAGTTGATAGTTGATGGAAAAGTTTTTGGATTTATCCCAGGAAAAACGACATCAATCTGAGTCAGTAGGTTGAGTTTTCTGAGAAGGCACCCCTAGCATTAAAGCGGTTAATAATTTTGAGTGTGAAATTCAAATTCACTAGTGTTTTTCAGACTCATATTAATCAATAATCAAAACACTCAGTTTGAGGATTAATTGTTACTTTCTTCCCCACTGTCCTCTCCTCTAGCTTTTTCCCCTTTACATTGAAATGCCTAGCTAATATATATTTAATATATGTCCACTATGAATTGAATGCTAGAGGCACAATTAATAATCTCCGGCCCTAGCTTCTATAAATATCCTCCATGAGGGGCGCGTGTCTTCCACAAGCAATGAATCAACTTCGATTTCTTCCGGCCTCTATACGTGATATATACTTACTATACGTACCCTCAGGGGCGGAGCCAAAGTAAGTCAAGGGGGGCCATGGCACCCCCAACTTTTCAGATTTTCCTTTATTGTATAGGTTATATGTATTCCTATATAAGTATTTATATTTAAAATAGTGAAAGAAAACCCAAATGGCACCCCCTCACCTGCTGCATCCTACATTCACAAAAGCTTAGAAAGGTAATTGAAAATCTTTTCTAGGGATAGAAAATGTCTTCCAATTTATTTGCCTTTTTTTTTTGTATTTACATATTATACCAAACAAAGTTAAGCACTTAAAGCCCATAAAAGATGCCGGTTAAAAACTTTCACACTTAAATTAAAGTCCCTCATTCTATGTTTAAACTCTGAATTTTTGTCTTTAATGTTTTGGCACCCCCTAAAACAAAATCCTGATTCCGCCCCTGCGGGTACCCTTTGCCTTATTCCTTCATATATGGCTGCCAATATTGAATCTCATGGCCAACTGTCCCATATTGAAATTATTCCAATACATGCTAATAATACCATGACCATCCAAAGACAATCCCAATTAGAAACTATCGACATTGAAGATGAGAGTTTAATTGACTACTCTCAAAGGGTCCAATGGCTTCGAGCTGCCGTATTGGGAGCCAATGATGGACTTGTCTTCGTTGCATCCTTGTTGATGGATGTCGTAGGAGCTGTTAAACAAGACATAAAACCCATGATCCTTGCTGGTTTTGCAGGTTTAGTTGCTGGTGCTTGTAGCATGGCAATCGGAGAGTTCGTCTCGATCTGTCTACACTCAACTAGACATGGAAGTTGCTCAAACCAAGAGAGACAATAAAAGAAGAGATATTATTGATGGTGCAGATAGTAATGAAGAAGAAGGAGAAGCAAACAGTGAAAAGGAGCAGCTGCCGAATCCTGTGCAGGCGGCTATGGCATCGGCACTTGCATTTACAGTGGGTGCAATTGTGCCATTACTGGCAGCTGCATTTATAAGAGAACATAAGGTGAGGCTGGGTGTGGTGGTTGGGGTGGTGAGTTTGGCATTGGTTGTGTTTGGAGGTGCAGGAGCAGTGCTGGGAAGGACTCCTGTGGCCAAATCTTGTGCAAGGGTGCTGTTGGGAGGCTGGATGGCTATGGCTATAACTTTTGGTATGACTAAGTTCATTGGCTCTAATGTACTCCTACAAACGTGATTGCTGAATATTATATATATAAGCAGCCTTTAATTTGTGTTTCAAATAAAATTTTAAAAGATGTACATTGAATTAAGATTGTTAGTAATTAACCTAAATCAATGCAGCAACAATATATATATATATATATATA
>JAESVK010000153.1:1433704-1457119 GCA_017140935.1 Hamamelis virginiana | reverse complement strand
TTCTGACATGTTCTTTGAGTATTTCTGAACGAGGAATATATTCTTCATATATCCATATTCACAACACATGCACGCACGCACAAAACACACACACACACACACACACACCCATAGAGGAATACTGGGGAGACATCCATTGTTGAACATGTACACATGTTGATGGAAAAAAGGCAGAAAGTATAAATAGTTTATAAACATTTTAGTTGATTCTGTATTAAAGAATTGAGCTTCATAATCCTGCTTGCTTTCAAGTGCCCAAAGCAGTTTCGCAAAATGTTTGGTAGAAGCTAAAAGATGCTAGTGAAGTGCTTTGGTATTCTGTCTTTTCCAGAAGATAACTGATGTTAAATTTTGTATTGTAATGGTTCATTAAGGCTCTTAGCTTTTTCAGAGCTGCATATTTGCAATCATTGTGCTTTACTTATCCATTTTCCCCCTTCCCTGCCCACACAAATATTTACTTTTTGTTTCTTTTGCAGATTATTTAATGAATATGAAGAGTATGACTTTGCAAGGACAGGAAGCACTGCGACAGAAAAGGTTTGGGGAAAGTTGTTCTCTAATTAGTCTTGTATGTCAACTATATAGGAGGAGAGAGATTATGGATGTATGTTGGTGTCTAATTTGTTGACGGGTCTAATTAAAGAGAATTAAAATATATAATTATGGATCTTTTGTTAATGATTGAGGAAGAAAGATTGAAATATCTAAAATTTGCTATTATGGGCTTGTAATTTCTATGACAGTCATTTGACTTACTGACAAGTTAAATGCTTCAATTTTCTTACCCAAGGTTATACTATTTGAGTTTGTGGTGAGCTTAGGAGTTGTACTAAATGGATGTGATCTATGACTCATGTATTATATATATATAGTATATCTCCTAATATCCTCACTTGCATTCAATTCTTGAATGTTTTAGGTGGAGCTTAAAGAAGGTCCTCTCGACCAGTTCACACATGAGATGGAGCCGTTTTTGCGCAAGCAAGGAATGCCTGTTCGGTTGAACAAAGGTGTGTGGTTACTTTCTTCTGTTCGCTACTCTTTTAGATATGAATGGCTGGATGTACCTCTTTGATATTATTTATGGTACGCAGGGGTGGTGGAGCTTGTTTCAGACTTTGTTGTTTGTGAAGAAGACAAGCCTTTGTCGCCTGAGTCAGCTCGTTTACTGGTTTGTTCCAATCTTACTGCTTGAGTAGAAAATTGGTATATAGAGAATACTAGCTTCCTCGATGTGTCAAATATTATGCATATGTCTCATAAAAAAAGAAATACCACCATATGTGTTTAGGTTCAATGCATTGTAGTGTCTCCTGCATGTACCATCTATGTACTCATCCATGATGTTAGTTCCATCCTATGTTACACGGACTCAGTTATGGGTGTGGGTACGTGTCCAAGTGTCACATTTGTCTATTTTTCAAAGATTTTCCACTAGTTTGAAGTTTCCGGCTAGAGCACCATTAGCCTTGTTCAAGTATCGGGTGCAGGTACTTCGAAGTGAAACGAAGAGTCCATGTAACATAGGTTCCATCTATGCCATGTAGTTCTCTTCATTCTCATGTCGGGCAAACCCATGATTTTTCTGTCTACTTGATTCACTTTTATGGGTTGATTGAAAGAACATTAGATACAAGGGCGGGTAACGAATATGGAATATACTTTTTAAGAGAGGAAACCTTTGGTTGGATATTAGTGTTTACTAATTCTGTTAATTAAAGTCAAGTGACTACAACTTCCTACAAATATACGTATTTTTTTCTAATTGAAAGTAAGGACATCAAAATAATAATAATAAAATTTACTTGATAAGTGAGAACAGACCTTTAAGGATAGGAAACTTTAATAGTATAATTTACTTAATCTTAACACTGAAAAACCTAGCTATATCAACGATCTAATTTTAATTATCTAGCACTTTGGGAGGAATTTCAATTTTTGTTATCAAACAATATTTCAGTTATCGATCAAAGACCTTTAAATATTCAATAAACTAAATTAAAATTAGCATTAGATCATATTAAGAAAAGTCAAATCATAAGCCAATTAATATATATAAAAAAGACAAGAAGTGAAAGTGTGGAACAACCTGTTGTTTACCTTGCAATTCTACTAATTATCACAATTGAACAGTACGAGAAACAAACCCAAAGAGGGGAATGACTAAAAGTTTAATCTGATGTGCTCATTTCTTCCTGCTGGGCTCCAAATTTATCTGAACTCTATTGGCTGAATTCGTGATTGTGTGTGCAATTTCTCAGGCTGCTTAAATTTTCTTAGCATGATGAAAGCTGGATTGTTGGCAATAGCCTGACATATCAGCTGAGCACTATTGGCCTCACCCTGTGTTCTGATAACAACACTTTTGTCTTGCTCAGCTTTTCTCTTGGCCTCACCCTGTCTGATAACAGCACTCCTCTTGCTCAGCTTTTTCCACAACAAATTTGGCCCTCTTTTAGCTTTTTGTGCAGCTAATGTGTTAACCATGTGATTGTCTTCAGTGTTGGGGGGGTTTTGTCAAAGTAATAAGGGGAAAAATCAAAATTTTGAAGGGGGTAAATTTATAATTCATAATAAATATAAATTAAGTTGAGGGGGTTCAATTGACCATGCTCGTCCCCTGGTTCTGCATCTGCTTAGATATGACACCAGAAGTATATTGTTATATTGTTCGAAGTTGAAGGAATCTTGTGCATGTTTATCTTTCCAAACAGGGGGATGCTTTCCGGTTGGCCCTGTCATGGACACTGCCTTTTGTGTGTAATTGTTTGCATTCTGGTATATGAAAGGGTCACATCCTCTCTTTTGTATGTCTCCCCAAGCATCACATGCCATTGTCATGAATTGTGTATAATTTGTGCGTGCGTGCATGTTGCTGCAAGTCTTTCTCTTAAGAGAAACTGATTTGTGGATGACCTTTTTTACTTATTTGCAGCGTTTGCTAGGGATTAAGATGGCTTCCTTCCGACTTCACTTGATTTGCAGATGGAGCCCTGAGGAATTTGAACTTTATAAAGAAGGATTAGATGATTCTGGTGTCGAATCCTCATAAAACACTCTTCTGAGATCCATCTATATTGTGGTGAAATTACTATAGGAGGACTAAATGATCCAGTACGCCAGTCTGGCCACTTGAAGTTTTTATAGTGTGTGATTCAAGTGTTTGGCCTTTGTCTGTGAGCTAATGTTCTGTTTGTTTTGAGTGAGATTTTGTAGAATTATTTTTGGGTAGTATTAGAAATTTTCCTGAATCCCATTTTTATGTATGGAAGTGCAGAGAGAGAGAGCCCTTTTGGGACTACACTAGAGCCCAAGGCATCCGAAGGGGGACTTAATCTTCAGTGAGAAGGCTGGTGCATTGTTCTCTATTTTTCTTCAAGATAGGATTAGGTTGCATTTAGCTTTGCCTAAAATAATTTTTGGAGCTCAAAATGTCACATGCTCTAAAGAGACGAGGTGATAAATTGATAATCACTAGCAGGATGATAGGATGGTTGGTTGAAGCCTTGAAGGTGAGGGATTCTATAATTATTATTTTATTTTTATTTTAACCAAATAATAAAAAATATATGTTCAAATGAATACAAACATGAGAATTGACAAGCTATTAGCACAATCCATCCCTACCAAAGAGAGGATTTCAAACCACACCTTAACAGCAAAAAGAGAGATTACCAAAAGCACCTGATCACACAACAAATTATGGCCCTTTAAGCCACTTCAATCGAATTCCACTCTTTTCCATTAGCTCACACCACCACCTTCCTTCCACGTACTTTCTTTGTAAAATTCCCCAAAATAGTAAATGAGAGGAACCAGTTACACTATTGATATCCAATTTGTCACACCAAATATAATAGTAATAAAATGATTCGGCTATTCACCTAAAAAGATGGGTTTAGCCCTAGTTAAGATGCTGAAATTTGCAAAAAGTCAAATTAGTGGATGTATTTCATATTTGGCGATTATCAAAATTCTTTCTAAATATCCGTATCTAAATTCCTAAAATCTCGCCGTTAGTTCAACAATTTTGAGAATTCAAATTTTAATTTTATTATCATTTAAGATAGATGTATCTCTGGTCATAATATTTTCTAACAAAAATTGGAAAAATCTAAAATATACAATGATACATGTATCTTTGTGTAAAAAGGGTACGAATCATAACTTCCAATATCAATAAAAACAAAATTAATAATAAAAAAAAAACATTAATACCCCTATTGTTGTGTGAACATATATCTCCAACCATAACGTTCTCAAACCAAATAATTGAAAAACCATACAATACACGGAGTGTAAAAACAGTACATACGTTTAAAACAATGCTACAGCTACTAGCTGATACATATATCTCTGAAAATCTTTACATTTAGTATTCAACAACAGTACAAGTCATACAGTAATTTATATATCTCTACAAAAATGATCATTTTTAGTATTTACACAATATTACAAAACATGCAGAGATACATGTATCTCTGCGTGTATACACAAAAGATCTACCAGCTATAAATCTTTTTTTTTTCTTTCATTTTCTGGATAGTAAACAACTATAAATAATCGTATCCAACCATGACACATTTAACAAAAGCAAAATACAAGATAAACTTACCGCGAATGTAATACACTGCAACAAAAACCAACGAAAAATAATAGCTCCAATGTCACAAACTTTTTCCTTCAAATGGATCCTCAATCGTGAGACAAGCAAGCAAACTCTATTTGTTTTTTTTTTTTTTTTTTTTTTTTTAAAAACAAAACCAGGACAAACCAATCTAATAAAATTTCTCCATCTTTACCTTTTGTAAATAATTCGAATTAAAAAAACTCCCATTATTAAAGGATTATATAGTTATAACCCATAAAAAGAAACTCAAATTCAAAAAACCTTCCAATAATATTGGATTACAGTACAATCCCCATAAGGTAAATCAACTCTATCTCTAAAGTTGAAAATAAAGACAAGGATAAAGATGTCAAACAAATGCAAATATTTGATTTCTTTTAAAGCTAATTAGACTTCAATATATCACTTTCATTCAATTAGACCTCTTGATGATTAAAAAACAAATATTTAGGGTTCTCTGGTGCATGCATACAAAAACAATACTTAAAGCTTATTTTTTACTCAAATTATTTAACAATATGATTTAATCTCTTGCTAAAATGTCTAAGTATCAATAAGCAAATTATAAACCATTATCTTAACATTAGATAGCCAATGTTAGAAGAGAAATAACTTAGAAAATTTGCATTCTAAAGATTTTCTATAATAATAGAATTTTTCATCAAATCTCATGCTAAAATAATGGATAGTTATACATACATGGGTAGGAAACCAAAATTTATGTACTATACACCAAGAAAATGCAATCCTATAAATTAATTCCCAGTATAAAAGTAAGTTTAGGTGCTAAACTCACCTATTACTCTAGCAAATGTAGATAAAGACTTTCTCAAATAAACCTCTAAATCTCTCTTTTGTTTCCTTTTTCCCTCTCTTAACATTTCTTTTCTTTTCTTCTATCTTTTTTACCAAACAAAATATTGTAGGGAAGTCTCAATTTATAAAGGAATTCTTGGTTGAAATAAGGATTTTCATTAATTTTTCTTTGGAATACACATAGCCTTTATATGCCACCTCATGCTTCTTAATATCTTGCCACCTATAAGCCTTTATGCCACCTAATGCTTCCTTTTCCCACCTCATCATTTTGAATTGCCACCTTACTTCCAATTGTCACCATTTCAAAATAAACATGACATCTCATACTTTGGGCATGCAAATAATTTTACACTTGGAACTCTAAACTTGCCATCTCATGCTTGGGTATGCAAATACTTTTACACTTGGCATTCCATAAACTTGCCAAGTATATTACTTGCACAAGAAACTATAATATTATATTATTATCTAGATTCTTCATCATCCTTATACAAATGCTTAATTAATTTATCTAATTGATCCTAACTTTACATTTAAAATATCCTTAATAAATTATACTCCATATAATACAATTATGCACTTTCCATAATTCTCCACCACCAACCCTTATTATAATAACTTAATCATAGTTACACAACATTTAGAACATCATTATCAATTATGTGGTATTACATAACTATAACTAAATAAAATCTTAAATAGTTGCTAGAATATCAACATAATCCTTAATACTAACTTATTTTCAATTCTTGTAATTATACTCATACACAAGCAAATGCATTAGATGTATATTAGTGAAAATACTTTTATTCATAAAGCCACTAGGGCTAGCCTAGTGATGAGGGTAAGGGGAAAGTGGTTAGGATTAGGTTAGGTCAAGGGGTCGAATCCCCTCCAATGTAACAGAAAAAAAAATTATAATACTTTTATTCATAAACTAAACATTCTTAATTATTTGAGAATTAGTTGTGAAAAAGGACTATTTATATATAGTATTTCTTCTCTCTCCAAATCGGACTTAATTTTGCCGATCGACTGGAATTGGGATGCTATTCTTCTCTGTGATGTCTTCGACTTCCTTTTTAAAAAAAAAAAAAAAAAACTACAATTGGGATTCCTTCCCTGTATAGGGCTCTTGAATCAGGAAACAGATTCAATACCTCATCCTGTTGATTCCTATTGATTTTGAGCTTAATCAATAAGCTATTCTTGATTTTGGAGAATTTCTGATCCCTTTATAGGGCTGTTGTACTTTAATTTTTTCACTGGTCTGCACAGAAGTTCAGGTCAACAGAATTAGGAGCTCTCATCACATCCGAGTATTCCCGCACCTAGTCAGTATGAAAGATTTTAGTTGACATGCAATCTGATTATGAATCTCTTGGATGAGGCCCATTATAAATACTGCATCCAAATGATTTGCAGATGGCCAATGGCATGTTGGTCCACAACCCAAGTGCGTAGAAACATATCTATATCCATTTGTCAATTAATATTTGGGAGCAGTTAATAGAACCCCTCCAAGTACTGAGGCAACCCATTTTTCAAAAATACCCTTAAATAAATTTACTTTGAAGGATATATTAGTTTTCAAAATACCAACTCACACCAACCAATTTAGATATGTACACCCCACAATAAAAAAAATCATTTTTTTTTGTAACCTTTGAATGGTTTAGAAACTTTGGAGATCATAATGGACAAAAGGTAATGGAAGTGAAAAGATATGTGATTTTTATATGTTTTTGAGCTGTTACATTTTTTTCTCTTTTTCAACAAAATCGTGGACTTGTTTCTAAGAACCAGAACAGAACATTTTGGAAAAATTTCGTGAAAGAACTCATAACATTTCCAAAATGTTCTAAATTAAAACTAATATGTGGAACTTTATGCTCCAAAAGTGATCATCACTCTATTTCCTAGATGAAGTGGAACTTTATGCTCCAAAAGTAATTTTAAGAAAGCAAATGCAAACAAACGCTAAGTCCGTTTGCGTTAGCTTTTGCTAAAATCACTTTTGAAGAACTATTTCTTCACATGTCTTTAAAATTATGTTCAAACCATATCTTCAAATATCAAAATTTTCATACTAAAAGAGATTGTAGTAAAAGTTGGAGCCTCCTAACTTTTGCCACAATCACTATTAGTATAAAAATTTTGCCATGCATCCTGTCATCCTTCCAGTTGTTTAAAAGTGATTATCATTCCTCCTCTTAAATCAAGTAAAATTTTAAACTCCAAAAGTGATTCTAGAAAAAGCTAATGCAAACGGGCTCTAAGGACATAAGATAGATTATCCTTTTGCTTTCTAAATTCAGAAAGACACAAAGACCCATATGGTTTTCTTATAAAATTTGAATGGATATAACTCGAGAATGGCAACCATCATCACAAATGATAGGAAGAAATCTAAACAATGGACATTTCATGAATTCTTAAAACTGATCCTATACCACTAATTATGATGATGCGTCCAACTTTCTTCAATGGCCCCATTGAGGAAGACAGAAATGTACCTAAGATGCTAATACAAAATACAATTGGAGCCAATTCAAATTACATGGGACAGCCAAACAGGTCCCAAAAGGTACTGCAATAAATGAAAGATATTAGAAGATGAAAAGGCACTGTACTGTACTAACCATCGACTAGTGGAATGAGTTTGATACTTGGAATGATACGGTCTCATGCATAAACGTGTGTATCATCGCTAGTCGGACAGAACAAAATCTGGATAGATGAACCTTTGATCCACCAATGCAGTGTTTACATCTTCATCAAGCAAACCATAAATGAAAAACTACGCAGTTTTCTCACCCTAACACAAACTGAAACTCATGATGCTGCCAGTTCTGCCTTTTTATCCTCCAAAAGCTTTAGTTCCTTGAGCCAATCTTCCAATTTTGTCATCTTATCCAACTGCTCCGGCTTCATATCTTGTGGCAGAGTTTTCTGCTGTTGAGCTTCTGTGAGTCGAATCTGCAAAGTAAACCAACAATCAAGTGAACCAATCAATGAATGATGGGCATGCAAATTTTGTTGAAAATTTAGGAATTACATTGAAATTGCTGTGGTTTCCAATGGTACCTCATGAAAATTGCATGTGTTAGATATCTCCTAACATTTCCCATATAAACAATCAAAATAATATAAACCGCAAGAAAGAATTTTAAAAAGTTCAGCAGCTAGAAAGCTTTCCCAGAAATTTACTGCAGAGTCCCATGATACCTTGCAAGAACTGCAAATGTTAGAACTCTCCAACCCTTTGCCAACTAAACTATGTAAATAATCTAATCTGTAAGTTAAAATTAAATATAGTACAGAAGCAGGTGAGCGTCCTGAGGTTTAAGACATCCTTTGCCAGCCAAAAGTAAACACAACCCCAGAAACTTTGAAAAAGAAAAATAAAATAGAAGAGTTGAAGTCAAGCAAAGCACTTCAAACATTCTCTTTTCCTTCTAATATTAAGCTCTCGAAGAGAATTGGGGTTTTGGATGGTCTTGAAAGTAAGGGAAAGTTAGATGAATTGTTGCATAAAGAGAGATTATAGTTGAAGTGTAAGTTTGACGAGATTCATTTGAAGGAAGACTTTTTTGGAGTCAGAAAGCAAAGTTTAGATGGGTAAAGGAAGGTGACCTTAAATCAAAATCTTTTCCTAGGGTGGCAAAAGGGAATAGGAAGAGAAAGATTACTGATGTATTGAAGGTTGTTCCTAAATCCTAATATCATGATGGACCTAGATATGAAAAATGAAGTGATAATACTGGATAGACTGCGGATCGAGGGGTTGGAGTGGTGTTCTTTTTTTTCTTTTTTTTTCTTTTTTATTAATGGTGTTTGTGCTTAGTGGTTGAAGAGACCTTTTGAGGTGCAAAAAATTAGAGAAGTAGTCTTTCTCGAATGCTGGGATGTTGAGGAAGATGATTTAGTGAAGGTTTTTGAGGATTCTTTAATAAAGGGAGGTTAATTATTGTGCTAATACCTCATTTATTTGCCTCATTTCGAAGAAGAGCAACTCCAATAGTATTAAGGATTATAGGGCAATTAGTTTGGTAACTTCTTTGTGTAAGATTTTGGCTAAGGTGTTAGCTTAGAGATTGAGGTATGTACTTTTGGATACCATTTGATTTTGGCTAAGGTGTTAGCAAAGAGATTGGGGTATATACTTTTGGATACTATTTCTTCTCAAAGGTGTTTTTTTGTTGAAGGCAGGCAGATTTTGGATGTTGTATTGGTAATGAAATGGTGTACAAGTATAGAAGTAGAAATAAGGAAAGGTTTGTTGTTTATGGTTGATTTTGAAAAAACATATGATCATGTGGAGTGGGTTTTTTTTTTTTTTTTTATTTTTTTTTTTGGGTTTTGGAAAAAAAATTTTTTTTTTTTTTTTGGAGGAAATGGATTTTGGGCTGTTTCCCTTCAAAAGTTACTTGCTTACAAGGACACCCCCTTTAAAATGATACAACTCCACCCCAACCCCCCCTGTCGGTCGTTTTCTTCTCCCTGGTGATATTATCTATCAAACTAAAATACCTGTTTAAAACCTAAGCTTTTAAATCCCAAACCCAACTTAAAAACATTCAAATCTTATAAAGAAATGGAATGACAGGTAAACGTAAACCTGAAACATAAAAGATGCATGTAACTGTGAATACATAGATGCATGCTTATAACCAGTCATCATAATTGAATAAATGATATTTAAAGCTAAAACTACGAATGAAATTTTAAAACAAATGTGAGGCTAAGAGAGCTACCAGGAAATTTTTATAATGAGTCTTTGGCTTTCTTATGAGTGGGTATCAACCAGTAAACTAACACTTTTGTAAATATCCAGTTATATATATATATATATATATACACACACACAATCCCGATCCTATGCACATATGCTGACTTTAGTTGGATCCTATCTCGATCTAATGGTCGGTTTTGTATGAAAAACTGTGACCGTTGAAAAATGTCCCTATTTTTCTCAATGGCATTAATGACAAATTGAGCATTGGATCATTGGCATGCATAACTATAGTGTTTAATCCAACGGTCAATTTTTCAAAATACGTATCCCACAATTACTTATTAGCTTCATGTTTACTTTAAAGTAAGCATCTGTTAATACAATCATTTGTGTATATATATATTCAACCAAAACTGAAACATTTAATTTTAAGGAACTGATATCTTCGTTTATACCAGAAAAAACAAAGCTATATATTCCCTTGAGAATAAGTTCAAACAATTCGAGACGTAATAGAATGTGGAACAAACTATAGTCATTATTATTCCTAAAAGGGTCCAAGCACTAGATATTGGTACCTTCTTTTTCAGTGCTCTGATTCTTTTATCAATGTCTGGAACAGGACCAGACTCTGTTGAGTCCGAGGGAGGGGTGACTACAGAAGGATTCTCAGAAATACCAAGTTCGTTCATTTGAGATGCCACTGACTCGAGAGATTCCAATCCGCAGCTCACATTTTCAGCATGTTGCACTTCTTCCTTTTCAATATCATCAATCATTGGCTCCAACTTCTTATCCTTATCAAGAGCAGCCTGCTACAGGTAATTCATTTTATGTATATTAGAAAAAGGGTAAGCAAAAAAGAAAAGAAAACAAGCAGCTTGCATGAATATTGTAACTTTCTTATTGTAGTGCATAAATATTAACTTCACAAACCTATTTGCAAATCATCAAATATCTTGGGAATAAGATTTTTGTTTTTTAAACACAATTGCATTCATACTCACAGTATAAGTCCACTACATAGGAAACATGCATATTGTGTAAATTGTTAACACCATAGCTATCAAACCCCTAAAACAACTATGGCCCATCTGAATTTGTGTAACACATACTTCAAACATTATAATGTAAAAGTCAAAGGGGAAGAATTTGAGGGCCTGAGATAGGCAGGCATAAAGTCTAATGAAAAGCACCCCAAAAGACCAAAATAGGAAGGATTGATGTAAGGGTTGTTTCCAACTTGATGAAGAACAAATCTGCAAGGATAACAAATCAGAAAGGTTTCAAGCTGAAAGGACAACTGCCTGACAATCAATTAACCAAGGGCAACCGGATCACTCAACGCTCCTAATTGCAGAATCAATCTACATGAACAAACTAAGTGCTTGATTAAGAAAGGAGAACTTGATGCTGGAGCAAGCATACTTGCAGAAATTAGTCTGATAAAAAAAATCCACTCTCCTATAGTCTTCCATATCATTGATATTTATAGAGATTTCAACGTAATGAAAAAAAAAAAAAAACATTTAGACCATAGACTGATAATGAGACCAAAACATTTTCCCATGCCAAAAAAATTTAAAACTAAGGATAACATCATCCAGGGTAATCAAAACTAGGGATCCAACTCAGTTCTGCTTGGTCTGTTTTAACAAGATCTAAAACTGCAGCGACCTTAGTTCGCTTTAAAATTTTCAACCCATAACTGAACCAACCCGAATAAGCCAAATCAAACCATGCCAATCTAGTTTGGGGTGGTTTAGGTTTCTGGCTGAAAAATGGCCACTAAAGCAATAACTAATACTACAAAATTTTCATAATAATATACTGATGTCATCATAAACATTCTAGTGAAGCTCAAATAGCCTTAAATGGGGCTATGCCAACTTGTGTGATGGAATATAAAATCCCATATACCCATAGACAATGTTAGGTTTATTTTTTGTATTGGCTTATTCTGTTTGTAAAAACATGTTATTAATGAGTTGTAATTTTTATTTTATTGAGTCCTGTCCAATTCCAACAAGAAGACTACAAGTCAAAGAAGATTGAAGATACATTAATCAAGTGACATTATAAAGATCTCAATCTCATATTAGGTAGGTAAGTGACTTAGATACCTAGGTTTGATATACCTTAGGTGGTTTAGTATAAGAATGGACTTTAGGACAAATAAGAGTGAGAATTTAGAAATTAATTAATTTAAAATTGAAAAATATAATTTAGGCAAGGGGAACCAATTGACCCTATGTTGATTGATCGATTGCCTGGCATTTCCTTGATCAATTGCTTGGTGCTAAGCTGGCTAAGTCTATGGAAATTTACTTTTTGTCTACTCTATTGATCTATATAAGTATGTCTCACTCTGTCACAACTCAAGGACACTGAAGAAGAGACACCATCAGCACTCTAAAGGGACAACAAGTCACTCTGTAACAGCTCCATATAACTTTGAGCATGTGTCCATGCAAACCCAACTCCCATCGCATAACTTTCGAGTTTGCTATTTTATTTTTATGTTCTTGAGTATTAGACTCTATTGAACTTTGTTTTCATGGTTGATACGCGAAAAACCACTTTCTCAGTAGTCTTAAGTGATTAGTGATTTTGCTGTCATCTGGCGAGATTGACAAGACCTACCGTCAAGGGGTAATTGATGAGAGCGAGTTGGTAAATTCATTCATGGTTCATGGGAGATTGTGAACTCATCCGTGGAGAGTGTGGAAGTGCAAAGCTAGGACGTCTATTTCAAGACTATAGAGTTGTGTCAATATGTAGAATCTAGTTGTTGTAACTTCATGTTCATAGTGCTTTCAGTTTTGTAACTTCATTATTATTATTATTATCACTGGGATAAGTTATATCAACAACTCCTTTTACCACTATTTTTACTATTCATTTGCAAAACACAGATGTGGGATATATATTTTGAGAAACAAGAATTTTTCAGACAGCTCACTTTCAAGTCTATCGAAATCCAAATGTGTTGTGTAAAAATTGGGTTAGTCATCATATATAAGACTGAAGGGAGACGAAGCTTTCCACACTTAGCCAGCAGGGGAAGCAACCTTATCTCTAGATTCAATCAAAGCAAAGAACCCCATGAAGACTTGACAGTGATATAAAGAGTAGGGATCATATTCACCCCAACCAAGGATGTTTGAGTACATAGTGTTTTTTTTATTTTTTATTTTTATCAGCAACAAAAGATATATATTAATAAAAAAATATTAGTACAACAAAGGACAAGAAGTCCTAAGGAGAGAAAGATGAAGAAACGAAAGAAAAGAAAATACAACTATGAATAGCAAATAGCTTTCCAATTAGATCTAAGAAAAGCAGAATGCCAACAAAAGCCTTTGAAAAGGAAGCCCAAAACAAATTCAAAAGGCAAACTTTGTCCCACAAGACCAGAACATCTTCGTCGTTATCTTCAAAGATTCTCACATTTCTTTCCAACCAAATGACCCAAAAAACAGACAAAAAAACACATCTCCAAAAGGTAATGTTGGAGATATGCCCTAAAACCAATTCTAAAGGGCATATCAATTTCATATTATATTGATTAGAAGGTATAAATTGTCTTATATGTTTAAATATATATTTGATAAGGTCCATGAATAAATGATAAGAGAAATATACATCTCAATCTGTTGAGATAGAGAGACTGATATTTCACATTCACATTTATTCTAAAGAGTTCCTACTCATAGGTTTATTAAAGTGGACATTTATAAACCACTAAAAGTAGCACAGATTTAAACTAGCTCCAATGAGAGGATAGATAGTCTTTCCTATCTATGTAGTGACACTATAGTTAATCTATGGGTGCATGTTAGAGAACATGTACACTGAACATGATCTTAAGAATATTCTTATGGAGTTTAAGTCAAATGAATATTTTTATGTTACGTCCATCGAATGGTAATCCTTAGACTTGAGGCACCATAGTTACCTTGTGCATAACTTATTAGAGTTTGATAGTATCTCGTACATCTTTAATCATAAAGATATAATCGGTACTCATTGGCTTTAGTGGGTTATGTTTGAAGGTAAATGAGTGCGCAAGAAGGAATCATCACTCTCACTTTGATGAGAGAGAATGTCAGGGTTTGTTCACAAAGATAATTCTCATTTTGAATCTCTAGCCAAAGTGATAGGTAAACTGTGAAAGAGTTTCATCGGGCTCAATTTATTGAGATTATATTTTGTGGAACATATAACAAGATGTTAAGATAGGGGTTTGACTTATAACCATACCTGATTATCTTAACAGTGACATTAGGGGATGAAGGATTAAGTAACATGAAGGGTTCATTTAGTTCTACTATTCATCCACACCTAGGGTACGTCATGATATGTTGCTAGATGTCACTCATGACTAGTGAAGGCCTAATGATAAAGTGTTATCATTGATGACAAAATTAGAATTGTTCCAATTGAACCATAAATAGAAAGTTTCTATTTATAGGAGACATTGAGATGTCCCTGTCCACTATTAGGTTGGGGTGAACCCAAAGGGTCGCACACAAAAGGACACAAGAGAGCTCTTTAATTTATGAGGAGGTTAAGTTTCTAATTTATGTAACTTATATGGTCTCTTTAATTCATAGTTAATTAGGGAGGGCCAAGTTGCAAATTAGAAACCCTAGTATTTGCCTATAAATACATAGGGATGAATGCATGCTAGCACTAAGTCCACTTAACCCTAAAATAGAAGAGGAGGCATTCATCAAATCCTAGGGAAGCCGTAAGCTTGCTTCTCCCCTCCCTTTGGCTGATTTCTCTCTCTCCCTCTCTAGCTTGGTTTTGAGCGTTGATCAATCGCAAGGAACTTAAAGGGTCTCGAGTTCGTGTGGATACCGTTGGAGGCTTTATACTTTTGGAGCTTGGATTCGATCAAAGTTTTCTACTAAAGGCAATCAAGTAATTTTATTTAATTTGTTAAATATGTGTTATTGGTTTATATTCATGATTCTATCTTGGATTGATTGTGATGTTGGATTCAAATTAATAAAAAAATTTATTGTTCGTCTTCCGCTACGAGTCCATTCGATCACTTCATTTCAGGTAATTGCTCTAATACTATTTCCAAAGCTTCCAAAATCAGTAGAAAAATTATAACAATATGAAGGAGCAATCCAACACATATCAGTGAAGGAAAAAAGAGACTATCAAAAGAATCTAACCATTGAGCAACAAAGAAAAAGGTGCTCAGCATACTCTGCCTCCCTTTTGCATATGATGCCCCACTAAGGCAACAAAAAATGACTAGGTCTTCTTTTTTTATACAAGTCATTAGTATTAATTCTTCTTGGAGCAACAATCCACACAAAAATCTCAACTGTAAGAGGCACTTTTGAGTTCCAAATCCTCTTTAAGGGTAGAAAAGAGAAAGCATTAGAATTATTAATCAAACAATCCAAGTAAGATTTACAATTAAATAAACCAGAGGATAGAGGGAACCAAATTCTTATATCCAGGACAGAAGGCCTTAAAGACAACCCACCAGAAGAGAAAGTAAGATAGAAAGCTCTTAAGTCAGTCATAGATTTCTAAAGAATTGAAGTCCCAACCAAAAAGAGACAAGAAAGAAGAGACCATACCAAGAATAAAGACATCATATACAAGGGGCAAATTATAGAGACGAAGAAAACGAGCTGAAAAGGACAATCCCCCTTCCAATGTCCTCCCAAAAAGGAAATGTAGCCCCATTACTCACAACAATAGATAAGTGACAAGAAGTGAGACAAATGATGGAAATGAACTTCCATGGACTTCAGGCTGAAACTTTAAGGCTGGTATTAGAATCTCATCCATTACTATAGAAACCATAATTACTTCTAAACTGCAGCCCATAAAGAATCACTCTCCAAAGGAACCATTTACCAAGGCAGTGTTTTTTACAATGATATTACCAATAACAAGGCCACCCTATCATTTAGGATGAAATACAACAACCCCCTTTTTCAATTACGACAACAATTTTAACAGGAATTTTAAAAAGGGACAAATAGTAAATGGGAATACTAGATAGAATAGATTGAATTAGAATGAGGTGCCCAGCATTAGAAATCAAACCACTTTTCCAACCATCGAACCTTTTCCCAATTTTCTCAATGACTGGATTCCTAGAAGTTCCAAACTAAGGATTTCTACCTAAAGGAAGACCTAGATACTTCAAAGGCCAATGATCAAGATAGCAACCTAGGGCTTCTGCCGACAAGCTAGTCATAGCCTTCATTGAAATTCGTAAATAGAAAGGAGAAGACATCAGTAATAGATTTGTATGTAGTAGTCACCTCCACCCTGCAACACAATGCTGAGTTTAGTTCACGGATTGGGTTAGCCTACCCAAACCCCAAACTTAGAGAACCAAATTTAATCTCTTCTAAAGAAACACAATCTGGGATTGGTGTTTGTACATCAACAACGAAGCGGAATTATCAAGCTCATAGTGATGAAGAGGTATCAATGATCTCACCAGTCATCTAACCAGATATTTCCACATGCGTGATGCTGTACACTTTAGGTATTTTACGGATATTTAAGTAGGCAGGTCACCTAGGGGTATTTGTCTTTCTCAAAGAAAGTATGTCACAGATTTGGATAAAAAGACCAGTTGGACATCAAACTAAATGATACTCCTATGAATTCAAATGTCATGCTTGATGATGACCAATGTGAATTACTTGATGATCCAGGAAGGTCTAGGAAACTTATTAGCAAGCTTATATACTTGACCGTGACTTGACCACATATTACTTTGCAATACAAATACCTGGTCCATTTATGCATTCTAAGAACTGTGTCGTATTTTGAAGTATATGAAGAAAGCTTAAAAAAACGGGGAAATTGGCCAAAGGTTCTATTTTAGAAGCCTTTCATGCCTAAAGTCCTCCCAAAAGATCTTTCATTCCAAAAGTCTTTTTGGCATGAATTGGACAAAAATACCCCTCATTCCCAATAACCTTCAACCTCACCTCCACCCCCAACCCCGAGTTCACTACGCTCGACCTTGGATTTCACTACGTCGGAGTCGGACTTCACTACGTCAGAAATGCATTTCACTACATCAGAAATGCATTTCACTATGTCAGAACCGGACTTCACCATGCCGGACGCCGGATTTCACTACGTCGAAAATGCATTTCACGATGCTGGAAAATGCATTTCACTACTTCGAAAATGCGTTTCACTACGTTAAGAAAAAAAAAACACATTTTCAAATTCATAATATAAAAAAAATAAAAAAATAAAACGAAAAAGAAAAGAGTATCTCATGACAAAGAAAGAAGAGAGAAGATACTGAGAGGGACATTCGGCAGAGAAAAAAATAAAGAAGAGAGAGAAAGATAGAAGAAAGAGGAGAGAGAGAGGGACAACATTAAATCTTAGATTTATCAATGTTAGGGAGCTGAGAAAACAAAAAAACCTTCACTCACCCGAGTCATTCAAATTGAACTGTCCAATCTGCAACTTGCACTGTTGCAGATAAAGAGAGAAGCAAAGAGGGAGGAGAGAGAAAGAGAGCAGAAGGCGATGGAAATCCATATAATCTTAGAGCTCACAGTGTCGTAATAGTCTCTGGCAATCTGGTTCTCCATTTCGTCAAGGTTTAAGCATAAAGATTGGAGCTCGGTGGCGCATTTGATGCCGGTGTCGGCAAGCTCGATGATCTGGGTGAATCGAAAACCAATTACATTGATTTCCACTACACCGGTCACCCATCGCCGGTCGCCGGTCGCCCATAGGTCGCAACAGTAGTGCTCTCTCTCTCTCTTCCTCTCTCTTTTTCTCTGCTGAAATGTGAGGAAGAAGAACAGCCTCAACTTCGGTGGACAAGATCTCCCATAGCTGGATTGTGGGAGAAGAAAAAAAGAGGTGGGCGTCGGACTAACTTGGATCAAAGAGAGAGGAGAGACGAAAGATATACAGCTAGTGATTTACCACCATTGCGGTCCAGCACTATAAGCGGTGTGGATTCATCTCTTTTCTTTAATCAACACTTTTCTGGCAAGATCCATCTTAAAAAACAGAGACAAGTCGCCAGAGCTCGTTGAACTGCACTGATTTGCACCGGAGGTCCAATGTGCAGGTTGTTGGTGTGTAGGTCCGGTGTGCATCTCTCGGCTGATTTGATGCAGCGAAGATCAGATTTCACTACACTAATTTCAGATCCGATGTGCAGGTCGCCGGAGCTTTGCTACTGGTTCGCTTTGCATGTGCTTGACATTGACGAAGGAGGAGGTAGAGAAATAGAGGAATGAGGGAGCTTGATGCCGACAAAGGAGGGAGTCGACGCCCATGTTTGTGCTGTAGATCTGCAAAGAATTACGCAGAAGAAGAAGAAAAAGATGATGATGAAGAGAATTCATCGCACATCTAGCGATCCGGTGGGCGGATCGCCGGAGAAAATGTTGTGCACAAGCTTGATACCGACGAAGGAGGGGTAGAGAGAGGATTGACCAAGGATTTTTGGTTTGGGCATCATAGGGGCAAATTTGTCTCTCTGAAAAGTATATTTTTATTTTATAAAAATAGGACTTTATGCATTAAAACTTTTTAAAATAGAACTTTAGCAATTAAAAAACCCTAAATGAGGATTTTATGCAACAGAGGTTCCTAAAATAGGACTTTTGACCAAATTTCCCTTAAAAAAAGGGTCTTATGTTCAGCCTTTCAAGTCACTCAGGGAATATTGATTTATTGGACTGAAATTATATAAGATAGAAGGTATACTACAAGCTACATGCCCTTTGGGGTGGTAATTTGATGACATGGAAAAGAAAAAAAATCAAAAAGTGGTGGCTAGGTCAAGTGCAAGGCAGAATATAAAGCTATACTTCATACAGCCATGAAATTAGGTGTGTTTCTTCTACGTAAAAACAGGAGTTACTTGCTTTAGGTTAAATGATTATGATCTGGGATAATTAAGCAGTAACAGTTATCACTAGCTATCAAGCATTCATATAAGAGGATGACAGTAAAGTTGACGCTCACATTGACTTGGAGATAACTCAGAACAATTTCCCTCTGTTAAGTCTTAAACATAGCAGGGATATTTCTTCCCTATAGCCTTTAGAAAAGGGACATTTACATAAGAAGCCTTTTGTTTGGCCTGGCTCCTATAGTAGTAATAATGGAGTAACAAGTGGGAGTTGAATGACATCTATTATTAAAGCTTAGTTTGAACGAGAGTTCTTAATAATAATATCATTGACATCTTTTAGTTGTGGCATTTTAGTCTCATTATTGTAACCATATGTAAATCATAAAAATGTTCATAGCCACCATTATAGCTCAAGCTAATACAACTGAAAGACGATGTTAGATTTGCTTTTTTTTTTTTATGCAGTATTTATCCTAAACTGCTAGTGTGTCTATAAGCATATTGGTGAAGTTTCATGATTTCTCTCAACATATTTTAATATTTATGAATTATTTTCTCCATACAGTACATAAAATTCATAATAAATAAAATATATTGAGAAAAATCATGAAATTTCATCAATATTCATGTAGACCCGTTAGGAATGCAGGATTTACAGCATAGAAAAATAACAAGCCTAACACCTTTTTTTAGTAAAAAAAAAAAGGCTAATAGACAGAAGGGAGTAATTTGATACAATCTAATAGTTTAAGGGGCACATTAATGCAATCGAAACCACAAGGGGGCAACGTGAAAATGGCCTTTAGTTCAGGGGGTCAAAGTGTAATTTCCCCTTTTTTTTTTTCAATAAAGTAAAAGTGTATAAAATTTCATTAATGGTGAAAAAAGGCTCAAGACCCCTGAACACGTGCCTTTACAATCCATCTGTTTTCAAAAAACATATATAAAAGAAAATAAAGGGTCAACTACACTTTACTACCTTAAACTTTGAGAAATGTTTCAATTTGGTACACAAAATTTAAAATTGCGCGATTTAGGACAAAATTTTAAAAACAAGTTTCAATGTAGGACAAAAATGGACGGATGTCAATTTCATTAACAGAGGTAGCATGTGAGACTTGCATGAAAGCTAGGGCGCATCATTCGTGGATCCTACAATATAGATAAAGGACCAATTTTTACGCCCAAACCAGCCATGTGCCCCTCACTTGACTTCCTCTAATTTTCAGTTTGGAGCTTATAATGAGGAGCACATGGTCGATTTGGGCAGGAAAATAGGTCTTTTATTCACGTAGGATCCACCTCTGCCCTCACGTGAGTCTCACATGCCACCTCCGTTAATAAAACTGATATTCATTCATTTTTTTCCTACATTGAAACTTGTTTTTAAAAATTTGTCCTAAATTGCGCAGTTTGAAAGTTTGTGTACCAAATTTAAAAAACCCTCAAAGTTTAAGGTAGTAAAGTGTAGTTAACTCAAAAATAAAAAAACACCGAGTCCTTTGTTTGATTTGTTTAGTGAGAAGAGAAGAGAAGAGAAATGGGATGATTAAAGAGAGAACACATTCTGTTCTGACCCACAATAATTTTCACCTCATAAGTGGGTGATTTTGGAAAGAGAATTTAAAAGTGCAATATTTCAGCACGAGGTACAACCGTACAAGTGCTTCACAAAAGCACTTTCGTGGGGGGCATCCTTTTTCTTCACCTCTTTCTCTTTACTTCCTCTACATAAACAAATAAATAAAAATGGTCCAACATTCTTTTTTCTTCTCCTCTGATCTTCTTACTTATTTTGTTTTTCTTAAAATCTTTCTTCATCTTCTTTTAAGTGGCAAACCAAACAACGATTAATTATAGCCTATCCAGTGTAGGGGTGGCAAAAATATGAGATAGGTTTGCTTCCAGGTCAGTCCCTAAATTTGATTGCTTAAACTTTTCTTAACAATTTTTATTTATATTCACTCCACATCCAGCCAGTGCTCAAGGCTTGACAATCTTCCAATCTAAATATTATGATTTCATTCAAACTTATTGATTGAGAATTAAAAATAAAAAATAAAAAATTTCCTCTTTCTTTTGGTTATTTCTTGTCAACTCAAACAGCTAGAGGCAATATTGCTTTGTAAGATGGAGGGAAGTAAAGTAGGGTAAAGGTCTACTCAAAACAAAAATAAAATAAAATAAAAAGGAGTTACAAAAGGTGTGAAAGAAATACTTTTTCAATGGACTTGAATTCTCTATCAACTATCATAACTCATAAGAAATACTTTCCAATTGTGCATGTAAAGTTGAACTGAACAAACCTCTGAAGGCTTATGTCAAGTGCTTGACATAATTAGAGCAAAAAGTGGCAACACTACGCTACCTGATGTTTGCAGAATTCAAAAGAAATACCCACATGATGCTAATGCATAATAGGATAACCCACAAATAACACTGCCTTATGATTGTGGAATTCTAAGTAAAGTCTTTTGGGAAAAGAAGGGCTGCTGCCATTGACTTCTTTAAGTGCTTGGAGCAAATGAAGCCTGCCCTCTTTCTTTGTGGATGTAGCCAAGTTGATCCACAATCCACCATGCAAGGGTTCAATTCCCATCGTTCACCTCTTAAACTATTTATGACTCCCTACCCTTGTAATAATGAAAGAATAAAATTTTGTACGTTGGCCTTGCAGGCAACCACTCAAACTAGGGAGGCAAAATATTGTCTCCCCAATCTCCCGACCACAAAAGAGATAAAAAGTTCCATCATCTAGCCAACATAAGACCATCATCCAGCAGCAACAAGCTATGTAGAAGAAAGCAGCAAGTAAAATTGCTTAAAGTCCCAAGCAACCAAGTGAAAAGAGGGCAACTTAAAGTCCGTGTAAAGAGATCAAAGGACAAGGGAAAGGAAAGAAAAATACTTTAAAACAAGAGGGCAAGTGGCATTTTCATTAAATCCACCTTAAAGTGGTAGTAATTCTCTACTTGTATGGTGAGGCACTTATGAAGAAAAAGGGAGGTGAGTTAGACACAAAGAAAAGCAACTTGAACAAAAAAGTTGCCCTGTACCAATCAATCATATATTTACTAATTTGTAATTGATTGAACACTACTTTAAAATGGTTCTTCCAACTAGAAGAAGAGTGAAGGGGAGGCTAGTGATGAATTTTAAATCTTTCATACTAGAAAATCAAGTACCCTTAATCATAAAGATAATTAATTCGGTTGTCCATCTTGCCCCGTACCCTTAGAAATGAAGTTATAGGAATTGAAGCATCAACTAGCTAAGGGGGCCGGAGACCCCACCCATGGTATGGTATGATGCAACAGAAAATGTATGCCCATGTATAGGTTTGCCACAGGGATGCACTTCTAGTTTCTGCTTTACCATACAAGGGGAGCAGAATCTATGGTGATGTCCAGTCCTTGTGTCTTTTATAGAGCAAAAGAGAGCGGTGGTGGTTAGAAATGATGGATAGATACACTGGTAATTATATGGTGGACACTTGAATTCAAATGGTGAGAGATGATGAAGAATTTCTGAACAAACTTCTCTGTCAAACTTGATGTAGATAAGGAGCCAGAAAGATTAGATCTGGGAAAGGTCACGATTTCTATGATTTCTCCAGAAGAGAGGGTTGGTGGTTCTATGATTTCTACAGAAGAGAGGGGTGGTGGTTAGAAATGAAGGATAGATACATCAGTAATTATATGGACACTTGAATTCAAATGATGAGAGATGGTGAAGAATTTCTGAACACACTTCTCCGTCAAACTTGATGTAGATAAGGAGCCAGAAAGATTGGATCTGGGAAAGGCCAAGAATTTTTTGCATCATATCTTTCCTCAATAAGCTATCAGTTCAGGGCATTGACTAGTTTCCTTCTAAGCTAATTTCAAGCTCTCTCATTGTAACCTCTATTTATCCGAAATAAAGCACTGAGTAAGATTTTGAAAACAGATGACCTTATCCCCCTTCTATAGGTTTTGGCTTGATGATAAGTATATAGGAAATGGTGTTGCTATCTCATTAACAAAAAAATAAAAAGTTAAACTTAAATTTATATATTAAATTAAATAAATAAATAAACTCAATAAAGCACCAAATATCAATTATTCACTTCAAGACTATGCCAAATAAACCATGCACAATAATTAATTCAGCCAGAAAAGAACTGTTTAGTGAGGATTTTGATAGTATTTTCTTGCTTTTATAGTTTTATGAGCAGAAAATCAATGTAATTTTGCTTTCAAAAGTAAGAAAGTACTTCCAAATTGCTAATGAAATGGTGTCTAAAATAACTTCCACTTTATGAACGAAAATTTTTTTTTTTTTTTTTTT
>JAESVK010000153.1:1396856-1432892 GCA_017140935.1 Hamamelis virginiana | reverse complement strand
ATCGTACAAAAACAAAAGGATATAAAACTTTGAACGAGTCTAATTCAACTATTTAGTTCAGTTGAAATGAAAATATATGAGGTTCTTTTTCTTCCTTTTTCTTTTTTTAATTTTTTGAAAGCAAATCTCTTTTCTTTTACTAAATTTTCTCAGCAACCAAATAAAGGTATTGGTACATACCAGAGCACCTTTGGATTGGTAAATGGCGACTTCGTCTTGAGGAACATAACCAGCCCTAATCCGAATGGGCTTTCGGAGGGTACCGTCGGGTCGCATCGTTGGGCCGAGAATTCTTTCTCCTTCTTTTAGGGTTTTACTCAGCTCGGCTAACTGTTTCAGTTGATCTTCTCCTTCTCCTTCTCCTCCTCCTTCTCCACCTCCATTACTGCTGGCCATGATTGAAGCCACAACGACAGAGATAGTGAGTGTAGACAGAGAATTATTCAATCAGTAAAGATAGATCATTTGGAAGAGAGCATTTGAACTTTTGAATAGATTGATTGACTGATTTGAAAGAAAGAAACACAATAAAACTGTAAGAAAGTAAGGGAAATTTGCATCTAGAGAGAGTGATTTTGGCGAGTTTCATCCCACAAAAAAAAAAATTGGTAACGAAAAAAAAACTTACGAGCAATACCAAAATACATCCATCTTTACTCCAAAAACATCTCCAAACATTGTCATTTCAACTAACTGCTATTACAAAATATCTTATCCAAACAACCATTTTTTTAAATGAAAAATTACAGTTTAATCCATTTAACTATTACCAAAACCCTATAGTTTTAATTTGAATTAATTGACCTCTTATAATTTTTATCTGGGACACTTTTCATCTTTTGCGACTTAGTCATTTAACTTTTTGTTGAAAAAGGGTGTTAAGTTAGTCATTTTTATATGCAATATTTATTTTGGACTGCTAATGTATCTATAAGTGTACCAGAGAAGTTTTATGGTTTTTTTCAATATATTTTATTTATTGTAAATTATTTATTATATAATAAAAATTCTTCATATAAATAAATAATAGGTTGAAGTTTTATTGGTTTTTCTCAATAAGTCGTTTAACTTATTGTATTTACTCTCACATGCAATATGAAAAAAAATTTGCTCATCTTAAGTTGTAGTTTTTATTTTAAGTGGGCTGATACGATAATCTGCATCAGCTAACAACTAAAGTTGGGATCATAGCAGTGGGACATATAACAACACTCTAATATTAATTATGCTAATCATCTTTTGATTGAATGTGTACTATGAAATATTAAAAAAACCTTATCATAAAATTTAGGCTATGTTTGGATGTAGAATTTTTTTTTAAAATGAAATATTGAAATGATGGGATTTCGAAATTCATAATTGATAAATGACAGGAATGCAAATTATTTGGTAGGATGAAATTTTTAAAAGTTGGAATTGTTATGGGATTACATGTTCTTTGTTTGGTTGGAAAATTTTCAAATGGAATTCATTGCACAACCAGTTTTGTTAAATTTCTAAATTCCCTAGTTCAAAATACTTGTATTGTAAATGGTTGAGTCTTTACTTTCCATCCTCAAGCCATGCATTAAGTGAAGATGAAAATTGAAGATCAATTTTATGGCTTCAAATAAGGACTTTAAAATGGAGGATAAACTTTAAGGATTATTCAATTTCACCTTTAAGGTTGGTAAGTGACTTAGAGACTTAGTTGGTAAAACTTAAGCGATTAGATTCTTACCTAGGTTTGTCTAAGAATCAATAATAGGCTTAAGTGTCAAGTGAGAATTGTCAAAAGGATGCAAAAATGAAGTATTTTTGAATTTAACTATAGTTAGATTGATACACACATAGGTGGATCAATATAAATTTTTTTAGAGGCTTGTATTGATACAATTATGAGTTGGATTGATACAACTAGTTGCAGGTTTCTCTGACAACTTCATGCAAGATACTTGGACACTTGGAGCAATATAGGGGTGCTTTATATCTATACTAATCATATTTCTATACTAAATTGACATCCTGCAAGCATTTGGATCAATACAAATACCATTTAATTGTGCTGGTATAACTCGAGTAAAATATTTTTTTACTGATTTTTCTAGATCTTTCTCACTTGGACACATTCTGTTTAGGTCATATTTGTACTTGAGCCTATAAATACATCATTTTGGGTAGGTTTAAAGAGAGTGTTAGACAAATGGTTACCCTCATGACCTTTTAGGTAAAAGTTTCAATGATAACAAACATGTCTTGTGTGATAATATGTTTGTAGGGGTGTACATCGGCCTATTTGGTCTATCTATACCCTCATTATGTGAACCAAACTAATCACTTTGGTTTGAGGAAAATGAAAACCATTAGGGACCGTGACACTCATGATTGAAAGAATACAATAGAGATACATAGCGGAATGGTAAACAAAATATTTCTCTACGATATACATCCCAAGGATGTTCTCAAAAGATGATAAGAATCAAAACTATAAACAAAAACAATAAAGTTAATACTTACTTGATGTTCCTTGAAGAAGCCAACTTCAAATCCTTGAGCTCCAAAAGTATGGTAGCCTCCAATGGTATCCATACGAGCACAAGACCTCTAGAACCCTTGCACCTTCACAACTATTGGGAAGAGACAAGCTTGGAGAGGGAAAGGGGTGGACGGCTAGAAAGAGAAAGAGCCCCTTGTGTAGCGCACGGCCCTAGGGTTTATCCTTCTTATTTTGCCTCCTTCTCTTTTATGATGATAGGTTACTTAGTGCTAGCTTGACCCATCATCACATATTTATAAAAAACATTCTTTGTATTTATAATTTGACCCCTCACTTATTAACAATTAATAACAAGGGCCAAAACAATTATAAATAAGAATATTCCCCTCTCCTAATTCAAGACTCACTTATGCCCTTATGTTTGGACACATTCGGTTCATCCCAACCTAGTAGTAGTAGGAGCCATCTCATGTTTCCCAAAATAGAAACTTTCTATTTATGGTTTGATTGGAACGATTCCAATTTTGCCCTCAATGATAACTTTTATCGTTAGGCCTTCACTAGTCATGAGTGACATCTAGCAACATATCATGACGTACCCTAGGTGTGGGTGAGTATATAAATATAAATAAAACCTTCGTGTTATAGATAATCCTTCACCATACAATGTCATGATTAAGTTAATCGGGTATGGAAACACGTCAAACCCTAACTTAATCCTGTATTACAAATTCACCAAAGTATAATCTCAATTAGGTAAACCCTTGAAACTCTTTTCTTGGTTTCCTACTGCTTTCGCCAAAGACTTCATTGAGATTGTATATTTGTGAATTAACATTGACATTCTTCCTTTTATATCAAGGGTGGTGATTCCATATTGCACACTCACTTATCTTCATACATAACTTACTAGAGCTAATGAGTACCGATTACATCATGATGGTTAAGAACGTACGAGATACTATCAAACTCTAATAACCCATGTATAAGATAACTCAAGTCTAAGGATTACATTTGTGACTATACACTTGAGTAGCTTTTGACATGCAAATAAAACTCCATAAGCTATACTCATATTGGTCACGTTCAATGTACTTGTTCTTTAATAAGCACCCATAGGTTTACTATAATGTCACTACACAAATGACATGGACTCACCATCCTCCCATTGAAGCTAGTATAACCTGTGCTAATCTTAACGGTTTATAATCGCCCAAATATATAAACCTATGATTAGGAACAAGTCTATGATAGATGTACTTGAAAGTTATAAGTCTCTTCATCTCAACACTTGAGATATAATTCTCTATCATACTATCCAAAGACTTTATCATGAATAGTAATTAAACACAAGTTTACATGATAAATAAGCCATTTCATTGTGGACACCCCATTTTTACCAATTATTTCTATCATATACTTATACAAATGATTAACTAGAATAGCTGATCATTTGGTGAGGAATTGGCCTTGTAAAGACCAAAATGCCCAAATTGCCCTTTTCTGAGGAAAATGACAATTCATTATTTCATGTGTACATTTGGATTGGAATCAACCCATTTGTATTGCATTTGACTTTTGAGGTGTTTTAGAACATCCCTGTAAATTTTCATAGCATTCTGATGAGAGCTCGATAGGTAATTAGGGTTTTTGCGACTTGAAGGGCATTTTCGTCATTTTTCTCGTATAATTTCCGAATGACCTCCGAATTCGAAACGGATTGTCTCATGAGGTTTATATGGATGTAGGGAGTGTATTTGAAGTGCCAATTGAACCTTTGAATGGTTGGGATAGATTCGCCCAAAATCGATTTCACGGGAGCTGAATTAGGGTTTTATTCAAATCGACCGTAAATTGGTCATTTTCACCAAAATAAAATATTTTCAAAACATGTTTTCAAGTACCAATTTCATATTAAAACCATGTTTTTAGAAGTGGTGCAAGCCTAATTGATCAATTTTACAAAACAAAGAATGGTCATATGACCAATTTTGGCACAACCGGGTCAATTGGCTAGCTTTTTGCTAAAACCCTTGACCATGGTCAATTGATTTTAACCCAAAAACATTCTAAAAATGTGGAGGATCAAAACACGGTCGTTTTGAGCCCTGAACCATCGAATTTGGATCAGATTTGACCAAAATATGGCCAAAATTTGAAAACCCTAGAATTAGGGAAGGAAATTTGAGAAGTAACTATGGTGACCGTCCTAGCTAGGACGGCCAACCGTCCAGCCCAGGGCGGCCACCAGCATGCTCGTGCCCATTTTGCAATTTTGGAAAATTTCACCTATTTTGGCCGATTTGACTTGATTTTTTGGGATAAATTCGAACTTGGTTCAGCTTGCAAACCCTATGAGGAATTGTTCTAAGCCCTAGGATCGTTTTTAGATGATTAAATCCTAACCATTCAAGAATTTGAACCCTAACTCTATATATACTGCATTATGGAGTTAGAGGAAGGAGGAGAATTTTAGGGTTTTTGGAGAAGGAGGCCACAGATCTGGGCCTTCATCTTTACACCATTGAAGAGGCAAGAACTCAAGGCTAGGAGCTTGGAGGAAGGTAGCCAAGAAGGAGGGTGAAGGGTAAATCCTTAACCTTAGTTTTCGTTTTCATGATTTCTTACATAAGTCTATGATGCTATGGTGTGAGTCCTCTGGATTTTCATATGAGATGGATTCTCTTTTCTTTTTCTTTTTGGCTATGAGAATGTTTAACATGATAGGGTTAGTTTCATTGTTATTTCATGTCATATGTATGATTAGGGTTAGCCTTGGTGTTATTTTATGTAAGCATGCATGATTAGGTTTAGTTTTGTTATGATTTTATGTTAGTATGTATGTCTAGGGTTAGTTAACCTTATTGAGATTTTGTGTTAGAATGGATGTTTAGGGTTAATGTAGTTTTATTATGATTGCATGTTATTAAGCATATTAGGGTGTCTTTTATTATGATTAAATGCATGTTAGGGTTAGCTTTATTATTACTTTATGTGATTAAATGTGATTAGGGTTAGCTTAGTTAGGATTTTATGTGAGTTAGGGTTCGCTTTGTTATGATTTTATATGAGTATGCATGTTAGGATTAGTTTTTGTCATGATTTTATGTGTAGATGCATGATTAGAGTTAGTTTTATTGTTATTTTATGCTAGTTATCATGTTTAGGGTATGTCTTTCATTATTTTATGTGTAAACATGTTTAGAGTAAATGTTGATATATTCATATTGTTATTTGAATCTCATAATGCTTGATCGATAATGTTAATGATGATATGAATGTGTTAATATATTGTTCTTGATATGTGATGAGTCGTGAGTCATTTTTTTTATGACTTTTTATGATTATTTGAACACTTGATATCGATTTGATGGATTGAATATATAAATTGTGTACGAGGGAGCGTGCGAAGGTAAGACCCTCCCCTTGTGTTTAAAATAGTTGTTTAAAGCATATTCGTTGTTAGTTTTCTTATGTTTTTGCATGGTAAATTAGCCAAGCATGTTAGATTGTATGCTAGGGTGTTTATTTGATGTTTTTATGAATTAAAAACGATTTTTTAAGCTACTTTAATTATGTATTCAAATCTGTCCAGATTTGAATACATGTTTTAAAGTGGTTTAATTAATATTTTTAAGCCATATTTTGCATGATTTTATTAGTAGTTTCATAGTATATTCATGTAGAAAGCATGCTAGAACATTTTCACATTTTTATTCTTTGTTTTCATGATTTTTAGAGTGATTAAAGGTTCATATTCAAATCTGTCCGGATTTGTTTATACCCTTAAATCACTTCTAAAAATTATTTTAAGGTCAAATCCAACTTAGAAATATGCTTAGGTTCACATAGATTAATTAGTGTGCATTTAGGAGCATTTTCATGCATTGTTAGAATTGATTACATGCTTATTTGTTTAAATTACAACATGCATTTGAATTAGTATATTAGGTTTCTAGATTAACTTTAGGGCTAGTTAGAGACCCTAGGTTTAGGAAGGTCACTTGACATTCCCTAGGAATTTCCTTTGTTGTAAAGATTATTATCAGAATTGAGTGTTTTAATTGATTTAAGAGTCTATCCTCGAGGGATTTTCTAAAAAGATTTTAATTTGATTTTTATGAAATGAATATGATTTTTTATGAGATATTTAATTATTAAATGATTTTTAAAAAGATTTGAAATGTTTTAAAGATTTCTACTTTGGAATGAAATTCCTCTCAATATGATTTGTTTTTTTGAGATATCTTTGAAAAAGATTTTCAATTGGAATTTAATTCTAAAGATAAGAATTATTTAGGATATTCGGATTTTAAGAAAGTCTTTTAATTTGAAATGATTTTGAATAAATGATTTTAAACAAACAAAAACTCTCGAAGTTAGAGTCTTGAATTAGGTTGAATACCTTTGATGATGTGATCGATTACAATAGGAAAGTCCTAGGGTAGTCGAACTACGTGGACTTTGATACTTGCTGGGTGATACTAGTAAGTTACGTAGGCGCTAATAGGGCTCAAGTCCGCCCTAGAATGCCCGTAGGGTGTCCTAAGTTCTTAGGGTTTGTTTGTATTTTTTTATTATTATTAATATAACTAATATAGATAATGCATTTATATCACTATTTTTTGGTTGATTTAGATTATTTAGGATTGTTTGCATTAAGAATTTAAATAGCCCAAATAAATTAGAAGTCCTTTAATTAGGGCGAGGTGGGTGCCTACAAGTGAAAGCTTGGAACCTTCCCACGTCGTAACCTAGCCCCCGGATCCAACTCTGGTTTGTAGACTGTCTTTTCATTGAAAATGGAGTTTGTTTTGTTTTGATTTTAAAAATAAAATATTTTTTATGGTTTCCTTATTCCTTAAAAATAAGGTGGCGACTCCTTTGTTTGTTTTCTAAACCCCCCAAATCACATCGTCCGGTGATGATGTGGACGCCTAAGCCCCGTCACGGTGGCTGGTCCACATTCATAAATGAATATTATTTCATAAATGAATACAATGAAATATAATGTTCCCTAGATACAACCTAACAATTGGTTTTAGGGCATACATGTAACAATAATAACCAACCAAAATAGGGGATGTTTTTAAGCTTGGTTTAGTTGGTCTATTATATGTTTTGATAGGCGCTAATTTGGAAAAAAAAAAAAATTTGTGTCACCCAAAATATTTGTGTTACTGCCAATTCCTATGTTCTCTCTCTTTTCAACTACTAGCAATGCATAACCTATTATGCATGAAGTAATTTGAAAATTGTGTCACCCAAAATCAACTATTAGCAATTGGAACCTGTTATGCATGAAGTAATTTGAAAATTATGTCACCCAAAATCAACTACTAGCAATTTTCAAATAAAAACATGTTGTGCATGAAGTAATCAACATTACCAAATACCAATTTTCAAAATAAGTTCCAATTGGGCTAATTCATACAACTACAATCAAACAAGCATGCATTATGCAAATAGTAGGGATGTACATCGGCCGGTTTGGTCGGTCTATACCCTCATATGAACCAAACCAATCACTTCGGTTTGAGGAAAATGAAAACCATTAGGGATCGTGGCACTCATTAAAACCAACCAAATAGGGCGATCTGGTTTGGTTTTGGTCGGTTCAATCGGTCCCGTTCGATTCTTGAACACCCCTATATGTTTGTCAAGTGATGCAAGATTCAAACATGGTGAAACTAATATGAAAGCATCAAGGGACAAAATCTATGATCAAGCAAGTCACATGCTAGCATATGAATTGAGCTAAACGAAGCAAGCCTCACAGAGACCCAAGCATAAGTTGGATGAGGACTCAAGACTTTTAAAGAATCATATTTGATGTAATCTTTTGCATTTGAGTATTTTAGGGTTTATTTGTAAAGCTCTCATTGATAAAGTATATAAATGCTCAAAATGAATCTTAGTTTAACCATAGGAGGTTCTATCACTCTCATGGACTTGTAGAAACCTTAATTACTCTTTAAAATAGTCTTTGATATTTTTCAAGGTTGGTTGAAATGGTCTCGCATTTTTATGTTCAAAAATTTATTTTTAGTGAAAAACTGGTAAGGATGTTCGAACAGATTTGCTAGGCTGTTTGAACATATCTGCTAAGCTGTTCGAACGGAGAATCCCATGCAAACGGGGACAGATGCTGTGTTTCGGAGGATTTGGTCGATCGAACGAAAAGTGGGAATTTACTAAGGCTGTTCAAACGGAGCTTCGGACCATTAGAACGAGAATCTTAGATTTTAAAATTAACGACTAGTTCGTTCGAACGGGCTTTTGGACTGTTCGAACGGTGAGTGCAAAGATTTCCGATCTGCTGCATTTAATGCTTTCAACCACCAAGTTTGTGATTAGATGGGTGGGAAATGGCTCTGTTGAGCTGAGTTGCTTTATAAGCACTCTTCCCTATTCATTTGAAGACTACTTAGTAAATTTATTGATATACAAACAAAATTATTTATCCTCCAATCTTTAATCTCTCAACAACATCTATTGAGTATTCAATAGTCTTTATTTGTTGAAAAGCTATTAGTGTGGACTTATTTATTGTACAACTCAGTTTGTTGAAGCATTCATTTTACTTCGTATCAATCTTGTTATCTTGTGAACTAGGATTTGGTGAAACCCTTGAAGAGCTTGAAACTTGTTGGTCAAGTTCAAGCTTATTAAGAAAAGTTTTGTACTCTTTGTTAGTTGTAAAAGTTTAATCTCCATCTTGAATGAGGTTGATATTGGATTGAGAATCCTTAGGCTTCGTGCTTAATGCATGGACGTAGGCTTGGTGCCGAACCACGTTAACATCGCACGTTTAATCTCTCTTACTCATCTTCTCTTTATTATTATTGTTTATCTTGCTATACTTATTCGATTCGTATTGCATTAATTTTTGTGCTAGCTAAAAATTGGTATAGGTTTGCCTTAGACACTATTCACTCATCTCCAGTGTCTTTAGTTGGGATCTTAAAGAGAACATAAAAAGAGGAAGGATATTTTGATTAATTGTATGATGATTTCTCAATTTATCTTTGATTTTGAGAATGTGGTGAAAGGATTTGATAGAATCAGGATTCGCAACAGAAGACGAATAATAAAACTTTTGTAAAATTGAATCCTTCCATCAAAACCAATCCAAGACTCGAACACAAATATAGAATGATTATTAACTAAGAACATATATTTAACCAAATAAATAAACTTACTTGATTGCCTTTAATGTAACTTCTTTTCAAGCTTCAAAGCGGATAAAGCCTCCAAGGTATCCACACAAGCACAAGACCCCAAGAATCCTTGCTACTACACAACCCTTTGGAAGAAGCAAGCTTGGAGAGGGAGAGGGAGAATTCGACTATGAGAAAGAGAGCACTCTAGGGATTTCGGGCTTAGGGTTTCTCCTCCTAATAATAGCCTCCTTTAATGTGATGAATGGTTGCTTGTGCTAGCTTGACCTAGCATCACTTATTTATAGAAAATATTCATTTTATTTATAATTTGACCCCTCACTTATTAACTATTAATAACAATGACCAAATTAATTATAAACAAGATTATTCCCCTCTTACAAATTTAGGAGACTCACTTATGCCCTTAATGTGTGTGACCCTTTGGGTTCACTCCATCCTAGTAGTGGACAAGGACATCTCAATGTTTCCAAAAATAGAAACTTTCTATTTATGGTTCAACTGAAACAATTCCAATTTTGCTATCATTGATAACACTTTATCAATAGGCCTTCACTAGTCATGAGTGACATCTTGCAACATATCATGACGTACCCTAGGTCTGGGTGAATAGTAGAACTAAATGAACCCTTCGTGTTACTTAATCCTTCATCCCCTAATGTCACTGTTAAGATAATCAGGTATGGTTATAAGTCAAACTCTATCTTAACAACTTGATATATGTTCCACAAAATATAGTCTCAATAAGATGAACCCGATGAAACTCTTTCACAGTTCATCTATCACTCTGGCAAGAGATTCAAACTAAGAATTATCTTTGCGAACAAACCCTGACATTCTCTCTCATCAAAGTGAGAGTGATGATTCCTTCTTGCGCACTCATTTATCTTCATATATAACTCACTAGAACCAATGAGTACTGATTACACCCTGATGGTTAAGGATGTACGAGTGATACTATCAAACTCTAATAATATATGCACAAGATAACTATAGTGCCTCAGGTCTAAGGATTATCATTCGATGGATGAAACAAAAAGATTTGACTTAAACTCCATAAGAATATTCTTGGCAGATTATGTTCAGTGTACATATTCTTTAACATGCACCCACAGATTAACCATAGTGTTACTACACAGATATGAAAGACTACCTATCCTCCCAATGGAGTTAGTTTAAATCTGTGCTACTCTTAGTGGTTTATAAATGTCCACTTTAATAAACCTGTGAGTAGGAACTCTTTAGAATAAATATGTATGAGAAATATAAGTCTCCATATCTCAACAATTTGAGATATATATTTCTCTTATCATTTATTCATGGACCTTATCATGTATATATATTAAAATATACAAGACAAGTTATACCTTTTTATTAATATAATATGAAATTGATATGCTATTTGGGATTGGTTTTAGGGCATATCTCCAACATGTGGTTAACCACATACCTTTGATTTGGTGAGATTCAAGGTGATTGAATCTTAGCCTTGGCCCTAAGGTGGCTTTGGTGGATTTTAGAGTGTTTGTTGGTAGAGATCAATATTGCATATCATAGAATTTGATATGTGGAGCACGTGTTGTGGAGTTCAGCTCAGAGAAGGTTATGAATTGTTCGTAGACTCGTTTGAGAGGATTGTGATACGGATGGATCGGTATAGTGCTTCCATTCTCTCTCTTTCTCGTGATTTTTTTTTTTTCAGTTTAGGCTTTTCACATAAATCTATGTGTTCATATGTAATGATTTAATTTCTACATTTATTGGTTAATTCATGCACAAATGATTTGATCCATGTTTGTGATTATGATTCTATTGATTTGAATGCACTTTGGATGTGAATCTATAATTGATAATTGGTAATTGTGTAATCAATTGAATTCATTCAAATCCATAAAATCTATATATTTCACGTAATTGATTGGGGTAGTGTAGAATTTTTAACAAGTATTTCAAAAATTAAACTATTCATTAAATCAAAAAATTGATCGAGTTAAGGATTACTGATTCAACTATGGGTCAACCAAAAATAAACCATTATCATAATTAGTAAAAATATATATTATACCCGCATAATATACGATTAGTAAGAATTTGAAGGTTTTATAGTGTTTAAGGACCACATTTATCTTACTTTTCCCCATGCGGTTTAAATAGATACAATTGTCTTACAATGTTGATTTTCGCATTTTGTAGGTTACTTTTGAATAAATGATGTGAATAAGTGTAACACCCCTAGTTGCCTCGTATTGACCTTTTTGGATAGGTTGACACGTGTCAATTTGGAGTGTGACAATGATGAAAATACCAATAATTTTGAAACTAATGGATAGTATAATCTTGGAATGAAAATACCTATCAAAAACCTCATCTATACATCCATATGAGTAACAAAAATGAAATGCAAGATCATACATATGCCACAAGTGTGTCGTCATAATATAAAATAGTCAAATATAAATGCCAACATCCGTGGCATATAGGACTAATCAAATTAATAGAGTATGCCACATACATATTCTATAAAATAAAAATACATCTAAATCATTAGATGCTAATGTGATGCACCTAGCCATGCTCAAAATATCATCATAACCAAAATATAAGAGGAGGCATTCGCTATTGACGAATCCCCTGTGGAGCTGCATGAATGCATTAATGAGATGCAAAGCCCAATAAGAATATTATATCCTCAACTAGCAATAATAATAATAAGATAAATAAAGGGAAAGGTTTCCATGACGGCCTCAAATCCCATTAGTTTTATCGATGTTCCCATCCATTAGATTAGGCTAATCTAATGGTGGAAATATATTGGGGCTTAAATGAGCGCCTAATCTAATGGTGGAAATATATTGGGGCTTAAATGAGCTAAGTGGGCACGTCCAGCCCCCTCTCTCACTTCCCATCGAAAAATAACGAAACAGCAAAAGTCTCTCCCCCTTTTGCCAACAACCAACCCAAACTTGCTGGCGACGCTCAACAACATCGGCCATTTTCTCGCTTGGAAAACTCCCCGAATCCCTATTCCCATTGTCATGGCAAGCCATCTACATTGGAATCACCTTCTTCCTGTGTTTGTCACAGCCAAATAGCGCTGACGAGGTCATGCTCTCTAGCGACACGCCATAATCTCTGGCGACATTCTTCATCCACCTATTATGTGAGGTTTTGTATTAATCAAAATAAATTTAAGTTACACAAGCACTCTAAATATTAGGTATTTCGTGCACTTACCTCTTTAATTAAGAACTTTAAGCCACATAGGCACTCTGAATGTTAAAAGTTGTAGTTGGTCATCATAATACGTATGATTATTGTTAAAGGTTTGCAAATTGAATTTTTTCTTACTTTCTATTGCAAGTTGCTTTCAAATCTCATCACTTTCATACTTATGAAAAGTACAGGGATATATATTTGATGTGCATTCATCGAGTTATAATGACTTCAAATTATCAAGTGGAATTTTAGCGACATGATAGATTGAAATTGCCATATTTTACTATTCATAAAAGTCATGAATGGGAGATGACTTTTTTTTTTTGGTTCAAAATACACTTAAACCTTTCATAATACTCAAATTAACTGTGTTACTTTTTGGTGCAATGCAGTAATGGCCAAGTGAGTATCCCCTACTATCATTTTTTTTTTTTAAATTCTTACATATTGATGACATAAATATTTGGACTGTTAGTAAACTGACTTGATTGATATTAAGTTAGTTTCCTAATGAATTGCTGCAATTATGGCTTATAGTTACTTTGAATTTTATTTAATGGCTAAATTTAGAATAACATATAATAGGACCTTTTGTTATGCTGATATGATATGTGGATGATTTGTGATTGAGTTGTAAATGCACATTGTCTATTTGTATAGGAGAGGTTCAGAACACTAACCATCTTTTACTATAGAAGCGCCCAATGAATCATTATTGGTATGCCATCAATATTATGAATTCCTTTCATTATTTAAAAGCATGTATAGGAAAAAATTGCTATCTTGAATTTTTTTTAAGAATCAAATATTGATTGCGAGTAATTAGTATTTCATTACTGAAAATGTGCAAAAATTGAGTCTCATAGCTAGAAGTCTTTTTTTTAGTGGTTCATTCCTTCACTATAGAGCCAGAACCAAGTGGGAGTTCAACCTTACCTGTTAAGATAATTCCACTCTATTGGTTTCTTAAATCTGAAGCTTTTAAATGAATAAATGAGAATTGATCTTCTTATATCCTACAGGGTATCAAACTTTCTGTTTTGAAATTATATTTATGTAATCATAGACCTTTCTTTATTTAATTTATATGCATCTAATTTATTACTTCGTGAATTTATTTTAAAAATGGGAGATTGACTTTGAAAACTAAATTTTATTTAGGTTGTTAACAATTTATAAGTAGAAAGTAGTGAGGTAGATGCTATCCATACTCTTAATAATAATAAAAATACTATATGTGGGGATGTTTTTTGAAACAATAAACAATGCAAGAACCTACTATAAAGACTATGGTCGACATAAAGGATTTTGCATTCGTACTAGAAATTCAAGCAAGTCTCGATCACGATGCAATGATGTGACTAATGTTAAATTTGTGTGTATACATGAATGAAAACATAACATAATCACTAGAAATCATGAGAGAGACATTTGAAACAGAGGATAGGAAGCAATAATAGCTCTGTTAAGCTAGTTTCTCTAAGATTTGGTCAATATAGGGAAGTTGGAAGTGATCTTTCCTAGTCCTCGAATTCAGTTTCCTGTAATCAATACACACTCGCCATCAATGGTGGCACGAGTAAGGACTAGAATACCCTCATCATTCGCGTTTACAGTAATCCCAGACTTTTTAGGTACAACCTGTGTAGGAGCTACCTAATCACTATCCGAGATGGGGTAAATATACCCGCATTTAACAACTTCACCACCTCCTTCATTATCACTTCCTTCATATTGGGATTGAGCTTTTCCTGTATTTTCCTTGAATGTCTAGCACCCTCCTCTAGGTGGATTCGGTGCATGCAAATGGATGGGTCTGTACCCTTAAGATCGGCAACCAACCACCCTATGGCTTGCTTGTGCTCACCTAAAACTGCCATGAGCTAACTCTCCTGCTTTTTACTCAAATTTGAAGCGATGATGACTGGGAGAGTGTCTTGAGCGCCTAAAAACACATACTTGAGATTAGCCAGTAAGGACTTCAACTCAAGTTTCGAGGCAACCTCTAGAGATGTGGGCATAGGAGTACTGGTTAATGGAGGCAAAGCCTCGACTTTAGGCTTCCAAAGTAGGTTGCCTAGAACAGGAGTAGACTCTAAAATCTGGTTCACCTCTAGGATGGACAGGTCAATATTGAAATCCTCACAATTAAAATGTGCCAGACACGCCTCAAAAGGATCCTCAGACAAAATAAATGGCATAGCCTCCTCTACTACCTCATTGATGATATCCACAAACGAACACTCCTCAAAGTGATGAGGGTGTGTGACAGCATGGTAAACTTGAAGCTTGGCCTTCATGTTACCAAACGAAACCTCTATAATATCTGACCGACAGTGCAAGACTGCATTTTTAGTCACAAGAAAAGGCCTACCAATGATAACTGGAATTTAAGGCCTAGAATTGCTTACAAGTTCTATATCAAGCACAATAAAATCGGTTGGAAACATAAATGACTCGATCTTAACTAAGACATCCTGTAGAACACCCTTAGGGACTTTGATCGACCTATCAGCAAACTGTAAGACGGTGGATGTAGGATTGAGCTCTCCTAGCTCCATCTTTTTATACACGATATTGACATTAGCCTCGTAATCAATTAAGGCCAATCTACATAATGGCTTCCTAAGAAGCAAGGAATGGTAGGAGTGCCGGGATCTTTATGTTTAATAGGGACGTGGTACTGGACTATTGCACTGGCCACATCCGAAAGGACCGCTGATTTAGCGAAATGCATACGCTCTTTGCGTTGCTGAGTACAAAGGTCCTTCAAGAATTTGGCATATGAAGGAATCTGCTAAATGGTATCGAAGAGTAGTAAATTGATGTGAACCTGCTTAAAAACCTCTAACATCTCACTCAAAGATGCTCCCTTCCTTTTCCCTCTCACTGGCGCAACCAACACCGAAGGGAATGGAGCTTTTGGCACATAGTGTTAGCCCTATGGCTTTAATCTATATTTGTTTATTGATTTTGATGATAACAAACATTGTACTGTATGTGTGCATATAATTATGCATATATGTCAAACTTTATTGGATAGTTTAATTGGCTAATCTATGTTAAATATTTGTTTATCCTATGTTTCTTGTATATTCTTCATATTATATTCATGTTTATAAGAAACAGGACTTAAGCCTTCAATGAAAAAGATTCAACATTGATCATTGCTTGAAGCAACAATGGAGATCATGCACTCTAAGTGTGCCTTATGTGAATATGAATAGTCATATATTCACTGAGTACCATGAAGAGAGCCTTTCAAAGTGAAGTCTTGCTCAAGGCAAAGATGAAGCCATTCACAAGCATTTCAAGCCTAGCACAAGATTTGAAAAACCTTTTGAAGACCTTGTTTTTATCTTGTGTAAGCATTTAAGGAATACTTGTGTAAATCTCTTAATTAGGTTTGAACTACATTGGCTTAATAGACCTTGACCTTTTAGATCTTGTTCTCACTTGGAAAAATCATTTTGATTGGTCAAAAATGTTTTAAATCTTAGTGGGCTATTTCAAATTCAAATTGTAGCTTAAAGTTTATGAAAATTAACTTATGGCCTAGCCTAGTCGACTAACCCTCTATGAATAGTTGACTAACCTCATGGCATTAAGCATGTTTTCATAAACAATTAAGCTAGTCGACTAACCCCTAGTCTCTAGTCGACTAATCGTGCCCAGATTTCAAATGCCTAGATTTTTACTTCTCTAGTCAACTAATCTCTTTGACCTAGTCTACTAATCGACTCCGAACTCATTTCATAGTGTATTTAAAAATACTCTAGTCAACTAACCCTTTAGTCCTAGTCGACTAAGTATGCTCTGCAACAAATAACGACTAGTTTTTGCAAACCAAAATGACTATATTCTTGTCTCCAACAACCATATTTGTTAGAGAGCTTATAAATACCATTTGATTGAGTCTTGGATGAGTAGTTTATCACACTTAATCAAATTGAATTTCTCTCTTACTCATATCTAGTTTTATTCATCATATTTGTGTGATTCAATCCAAAAAGAATCAATATCTCTTAAGCCAATACTAGTTCACTCTCTTGAGAGATATTAGTGAGAGCTTATACTTGTACTCATCTACTCTTGAAGGAGCTATTCTTTGTATACTCTATATTCATCTTGTAACCTTGTGAGTTTTAAGGGTTTTGTGACTCCCTTGTGGGTAAGAATCTACCACCTTGAAAGTAGATTGTGGGTGAGTGTCTTCCACCTTTGAAAGAAACAAATTGTAAATGTTTCTCCACCTTGAAGGAGTGATCTATAGTCGATTGTGGAATCCTCAAGACGGAGCTCTTGAGGCGTGGATGTAGACGGAGATCGAACCACGTTAAAATCCTTGTGTTTGATTCTCTCTAACTCTATCTCTTGCTTTTAAATTTATTTACTTGTTATTTAAATTGTTAAGTTGTTATTCATACTCATATTATCTTCATCTTCAATTAAATTTATTATCTTATTTATTTTCCGCTAAATTTAATTGAACCAAAATTTTAATTTGAAAATTATTTTATAAAGTTTGCAATACTCTATTCACCCCCCCTCTAGAGTATATTTTGGGCCAACACATAGGATGCCAATGGATCATCAAAATCCGAGGAAAAGTTGTCCCTCCTAAGCTTACTCACAGTACTCTTCCCTTTATTAGTCTCAGTCCAATCTTTCTCACTCACTTTCCCCACCTTAGGGACTCTAGACTCTGTCTCGATCACACCCTCACTAGTCCTTTCCCTAACCTTATTGTCAACTATCCTACCACTTCTCAAAGCGGTGATAGATTTCACCTCCTCATGGTATTGAGAATCCTACAAGGAAGAACTCTCAGCTACATGTGAAAGAAAACCACGGAGAAGCGCAGCGGAATGATAAACAAAAATTTTCTCCATGATATTCATCCCAAGGATGTTCCCAAACGATGATTAGAATCAAAACTTTAAACAAAACAATAAAGTTAATGCTTACTTGATGTTCCTTGTAAAAGCCAATCCTCGAATCCTTCGAGCTCTAAACGTATGGTAGCCTCCAATGGTATCCACACGAACACAAAACCTCAAGACTTTCTTGCTCCTTCACAACCCTTAGAATAGGCAAGCTTAGAGAGAGAGAAAGAGAGAAAAACGGCTAGAGAAAGAGCACACTAGGGAATTTAGCCTTGAGGTGTTCTCCTCTAGGGTAAACCTCTTTTCTTTTATAATGATAGGTTACTTAGTGCTAGCATGACTCATCATCACATATTTATAGAAAATATTTTTTATATTTATAATTTGGCCCCTAACTTATTACTAATTAATAACAAGGGCCATATTAATTAAAAATAAGAATATTCCCCTCTCTTTAAACCATGAGACTCACTTATGTCCTTATGTGTGTGACTCATTGAGTTCATCCCAACCTAGTAGTGGCCGGGGACATCTCATGTCTCCCAAAATTGAAACTTTCTATTTATGGTTCAATTGGAACAATTTCAATTTTGCCCTCAATGATAACACTTATCATTAGGCTTTCACTAGTCATGAGAGACTTCTAGCAACATATCATGACGTACCCTAGGTGTGGGTGAATATATGTATATATAAATGAACCCTTCGTGTATAAGATAACTAGTGGTGTCTCAGGTCTAAGGATTACATTTGTGACTATACACTTGAGTAGCTTTTGACATGAAAATAAAACTCCATAAGCTATACTCATATTGGTCACGTTCAGTGTACTTGTTCTTTAACAAGCACCCATAGGTTTACTATAGTGTCACTGCACAAATTGCATGAGACTTACCGTCCACCCATTGGAGCTAGTTTAACCTGTGCTAATCTTAACGATTTATAATCGCCCAAGATTAGGAACAAGTCTAAGATAGATGTACTTGAAAGTTATAAGTCTCTTCATCTCAACACTTGAGTTATAACTCTCTATCATACTATCCAAGGACTTTATCATTAATAGTAATTAAACACAAGTTTACATGATAAATAAGCCATCTCATAAATGAATATAATGAAATATAATGTTCCCTAAATACAACCCATCAATTGGTTTTAGGGCATAAATTTAACAACATGCACTCCCTTGGGGTTATTAACGGGTTGACTAGGAAGTCTACCCTCCTCTCGACGACTCAGAGTAGCCACGATTTGCCCCATTTGTGTCTCTAATTTAGCAATAGATTGAGAATGATAGTGAAGAAGTTGGTTATTAAATTCTAAATTTCTTAGAGCATTAAGAACTTGCTCTTCAAAATCACTACTCCTTTGGGCTTGCTATGCTTAAAGTGGATTGACACCTTGGTTTTGGGGTTGGGACTGAAGGTGAGGTGGCCTATAAGGTGGTGCAGCATTAGAATTGCCCCCTTGGAAGTTAGACCTAGGGGTTTACTGAAATCGATTGCTTGACCCTTGAAAGGGTTGAGACCACTGCAAGTTACGGTTACTTTTCCAACCCAGATTGAAAGTATTAGAGCAAGGGTCATTCCTAGGGTTAGAAAACCCTTGGGCTGCATTCATTTGTTCTTGTATAAACTCGGGATATTGTGTTTCCATAAGACAAGATAGTGTATCATGACTCAACTCTACACAAATTCCTAAGACCTCATTAACAAGGCAATGAGGTATCCTAGGTGATTGGCCTTGAGTGGCAAGTAGTTGATCCAATTTCTTGGACAACTCTACCACTTGTTGGTTCATCACAGTAGTACTCTCAACCTCATACACCCCTCATTTCTTAGGCAAATTAGATGGCGAAGATGACCCTCTATCATTCTGACTCATTGAGGCCATGTGTAAAGAATCATCACTGAGAATCTCAAACAAGTACCAAGCCTCATCCACACTCTTTCTTAGAATTTCACCCCCACTCGTAGCATTGACTAAGTTTTTATCCTTAGCACACAAACCCTAAAAGAATGATTGGACAATTTGTTATTTGACAATGTCATGATGGGGGCACAACCTAAGGAGCTCTTTCATCTGCTCCCAAGCCTTATGAAACGATTCCCCTTCTCGCTGGACAACATGGGTAATGCTATACCGCATCTGAGTGGTGCGACCTATAGAGTAGAACCTAGCTAGAAAATGTTTTTGAAGCTCCTCCCATATAGTAATAGGTTCTGGGATCCTGAAAGTGTTAATCCAAGTTTTGGCCCTATCCCGTAGAGAATACGAGAATAATAGGAGTTTTAAGGTGTCAACAGTGAGGCCTTGAATCCTTACCGTGGAACATATCCCTATAAACTCAGTCAAATGGTCATATGGATTCTCCTTATCCAACCCATAGAAGGTCGGTAGCATCTGAATAGTAGCATGTAGAATCTCATACTGCAAATTCTCTATGTTAGGAATCTGTATACACGAGGGTGGAGTGAAAGTACTAAGCATAAAATGGTCCCTAAGAAGCCTAGGTGCTTGCTGAGCTTGCGGTGGAACCGCAGCTACCCTAGTAGGATTATCAACCATATCTACCATCGAAGAAGTAGACTATGACTCTAGATTAGTACGAACAGACGCCCTAAGAGTTCTTAAGGTACTTTCTAACTCTGGGTCAAAAGGTTGTAAATCACAAGACAAAGACCTTCTTACTTTAGTCTTTCGCACTAAATTTTTTTATGAACCTCCTATAGAAACCAACATAACCTACTTAATGTCTTAGACACATTAAGGGTTGGTAAGTTAAAGATCAACTCTACCTTAGCTCTGTCCACTTCTATCCCTCTTTTCGACACTATATGCCCCAACACAATTCTTTGTGTTACCATAAAGTGACACTTCTCCCAATTCAAAACAATATTTTTCCCTTCTCATCTCTCCAAGACTTTCTTCAAATTCTCTAATCATCCTTCAAAAGAATCCCCAACAACTAAAAAAGCATCCATAAAAACCTCCACAATTTTCTCCACCATATCGATAAAGATTCACATCATGCACCTTTGAAATGCCCCTGGTGTATTGCATAAACCAAAAGGCATTTTCCTAAAGGCAAAAGTACCAAAAAGGCAAGTGAAAATGGTATTCTCTTGATCCTCTAAAGCAATTTCAATTTGATTGTATCCTGAATAACCATCCAAGAAACAATAAAACTCAAGACCGGCAATTCTCTCAATAATTTGGTCAATGAAAGGTAAAGGAAAATGATTTTTCCTTGTGCATGCATTCAACTTACTATAATCATTGCACACTGTAGACACCCCATTTTTACCAATTATTTTATCATATGTTTTTGAAAGTGATCAACTTGAAGAGTGGGTCATTTGATAGGGAATTGGACTTGTAAAGACCAAATTACCCAAACTACCATTTTCGGGTAAAAGAGATAATTCATCATTTCGTGCATACATTTGTATTGGAATCAATCCATTTGTATGGCATTTGACTTTTGTGGTGTCTTAGAGTATCCCTGCAAATTTTCATGTCATTCTGATGAGAGCTCGATAGGTAATTAGGGTTTTTGCGACTTGAGGGGTGTTTTCGTCCTTTTTCTCGTATAATTCCAAATGACCTTCGAATTCGAATCGGATTGTTTCGTGGAGTTTATATGGATGTGTGGAGTGTGTTTGGAGTGTCGATTGAACTTTTGAATGGTTGGGATGGATTCGCCCAAAATCGGTGCTACGAGCAGGAATGCGTCGAATTGATGGTTCATCCAAATTAACCGTGAATTGGTCATTTTCATTAAAATCAAAGATCTTCAAAATATGTTTTTGAGTATCAATTTCATAATAAAATCATGTATTTAGAAGTGGTCTAAGCCCAATTGATCAATTTTACAAAACAAAGAATGGTCATATGACCAAATTTGGCACAGCCGGATCAATTGGCTAGATTTTTACTAAAACCCTTGACCATGGTCAAGCATTTTTTACCCAAAACCCTTCTAAGAATGTAGAGGATCAATGCACGGTCGTTTTGACACCTGAATAATCGAATTTGGATTGAAAATGAGCAAGATATGGTCAAAATACGAAAATCCCTTGAAAATAGGGCAAATTAGGGAAAGTCACCCTTGGTGACCGTCCAAGCTAGACGGCTAGCTGTTCAGACTGGGACGGTCACCAGGATGGTCGACCCCATTTTTTGAATTTGGAAAGTTTGGGACACTCCCACCTATTTTGCCCGACTTTGCTTGATTTTTTTGAACGAATTCAAATGTATTTCAGCTTGAAAACCCTAAGATGAACCATTCTAAACCCTAGGATGAGTTTTAGATGAATTAATCCCAACCATTCAAGGTTTTTAACCCTAACTCTATAAATACACTTTGATAGAGTTAGAAAAGGGAGGTTCAAAAGGAAGAGAGGCTAGGGTTTTTGGATTTTTGGTTTTTAGTTCATCATTTTGAGAGAGAACCAGAGTGAAGAAGGGAGAGAGAGGAGGATCTCAAGGCCAAGGAAGCTTGAAGAAGGGTAGCCAATGAGAAAGAAGAAGGGTAAGCACTCTATCCTCACTTTGTCCCCTTTATTTTTCTTCTCTTCATGCAATGGTTTAGTTGATATTCATGTGAGATGAACTAGCCTCCATTTTTCATATGATTATCATGCATGTTACAATAGCTTCTTACTTAAATATGTATGATAGGATAATCTCAGTTTGTGTTTAGTTGTGTCATTCGTTCAATACATTTGCATAATAGAATAGGATATGTTCTTTTTAAATATAGGACAGTAGCATATTTGTGTGTTTAGGAGTATGTATGTTTGATTAAGTGGTTCCTTGTTATGATTCTATGTGAGTAAGCATGTTTAGGATGAGTTTTGTTATGATTTTATGTGAGTAAACATGCTTAGGATGATGTTTTAATGTGATCGCATGATCTTTGAAATTTTGTGGTGATCATTTGGTGATTATATGATATTAATGATTGTGTAAGTATGTTGAGACATTTTTATAGTGAGTCTTGAGTCTTTCTTTCATGTTTTTATGATTATTTAAACAATCAACATAGATTTGATGGTTTGAATATATGAAATGTGTACGAGGGAGCATACAAAGGTGAGATCCTCCCCTTGTGTTTAGATTAATTGTTCAAGCATGTTTTTGTTAGTTTTAATGTTATTTTGTATGATAATCTAGTCAAGCATGTTGGTTAGGATTTTTATTTGTTATTTTGAATGGATTAATTATGCTAACTAAGTCCCTCAAAGTCAAGGTTCAAATATGTCTAGATTTGAACATGGACTTTAATGAGGCTTAAATAGCATTTTTAAGCCATGATTTCATGTATATTTGTAGGTTAAATTTGTATATTATGTTAGTATGCATATTAGGATGTTTGTTTATCATTTTCCATTAATTAAGAATGATTTTTAGGCTATTTAAAGTGTGTGTTCAAATCTGTCCAGATTTGAATATATACTTTAAAATGGCTTAATTATCATTTTTAAGCCATGTTTTTGCATGATTTTTATAGTTTATCTTGTAGTATATTTATGTAGAATGCATGCTAGGTCATTAACACGATTTTTATTACTTATTTTCAAGGTTTTTTTAGAATGATTTAAAGTCTATTTTCGAATTTGTCCGGAATTGATAATGGTCTTAAATGACTTCTAAAAATCATTTTAAGGCTAAATCCAACTTAAAAATATGCTTAGGTCCACATAGTTGAATTAATATGCATTTAGGAGCATTTTCATGCATTGTTAGAATCGATTTCATGCATATTTGTTTATTTTATTTAAATTCCAGCATGCATTGCATTAGTGTTTTAGGACTTTAGATTAACTTTAGGGTTAGTTAGAGACCCTAGGATTAGGAAGGTCATTTGACCTTCCCTAGGACTGTCCTCTGTTGTAAAAGTCGTATTTAAAATCAAGTATTTGATGGGTTTAGGAGTCTATCCTCGAGAGGGTTTTCAAAATGATGTTTATTGAAAATAATTAATATATTAAATGGTTTCCCCATGAAATGGGAGTATTTTTAAAAGAATTTGTGTTGAAATAATTTCTTTGAAAAAGAAATGATTTTGGAATGAAATTCCACGGATAATGATCGATTTGAGAAAGAACTTCAAATTGAGGTTTGGCTTCTAAAGGATTAATTTTTATCTTTTAAAATTCCGATTGCATTGGAATTCTTTTGATTATTGAACTATTTTTCAAAACAATTTTATATGGATAAATACTCTCGAAGATAGAGTCTTGGATGGAGTTGAATATTTGTAGATGATGTGGTTCATTACAATAGGAGAGTCCTAGGGTAGTCGAACTACGTGGACTTTGATACTTGCTAGGTAACACTAGCTAGTACGTTACGTAGGCGCTAATAGGGCTCAAGTCCGCCCTAGGATACTAATAAAGTGTCCTAGGTTTTTAGGGTTTGTTTGTATATTATTTTTTATTATTACTAATATAGATTATTGCATTTATACCACTATTTTCATTGATTGCTTAGAATATTTAAGAATTGTTTGCATTGAGATTTTAAATAGCCCAAATAAATTAGAAGTCCTTTAATTAGGGCGAGGTGGGTGCCTACAAGTAAAAACTTGGAACCTTCCCACGTCGTAACCTAGCTCCCGGATCCATCTTTGGTTCGCAAATTGTCTTTTCATTGAAATGGAGTTTGTTTTTGTTTTATTTAAAATAAAATATTTTATGGTTTCCTTATTCCTTAAAAATAAGGTGGCGACTCCTTTGTTTTCAAAAATCTCTAATCACGCCCAGTGATGATGTGGACAAGCGATAAAAGGCTGGTTCACACACACCCTCCAACTTGTTTGAACCTTAGTTGGTATAAGTTCATTGTATTCATTGGCTACCACAGTGACTCCCGACTTTTTGGGGACATCTTGTGTAGGACTCACCCATTTACTATCCGCAATAGATTTAATGATTCCCACATCCAAAAGCTTAAGTACCTCTTTCTTGACAACTTCTTTTATGATTGGATTCAACCTACAATGTAGTTTCCTAGAGGGCTTGACATTATCCTCTATATATATTCTATGAGTGCAAATCAAAGGACTTATTCCCTTAATGTCGGCTATGGTCCAACCTATGGCACTCTGGTGGGCCTTCAACACTTTTAACAACCTAAACTTTTGGTCTTGCTTTAGAGAAGATGAGATGACAACAGGGAACATCTCTTCATCACCTAAAAAGGAGTACTTAAGGTGAGAGGGAAATGGTTTCAACTCAAGTTTAGCAGGCTCTACCTTGGATGGTAAAATTTTCTCTTCTATTGGGGGCAACTCTTCAAATCTTGGTGCCCATCCCTTAACTTCCATAACTTCACTATGGTTTAATATAGAGTATAGAAACTCCATCTCAGAGGTGACAACATCCTCACATTCTTTAGGACTCACCAAGCATGATTCAAGAGCACCATCACAAGAGTAGTGGTCAATATAATTTTGCACTAAGGTATCAATCCTATTCACTTCATAGAAATCAACATCATCCCCTATTTATTTCACCACATTGAAAATATTAAATTCACAGTCATGTTGCCAAATGACAAAGTCATCAAACCACTTCCACAATGAATCATGACATTAGTAGTGGCTAAGAAAGGCCTACCAAGGATCACAAGGAATTGATTTCCTTGGTTTGCTACCGGCTGGGTATCCATCACCACAAAGTCCACTCGAAAGTAAAACTTATCGACTTGCACTAAGACATCCTTAACAATCTCTCGAGGAACCTTAACACTATGGTTTACCAACTGAAGAGTTATGTTGGTGGGTTCCAATTCTCCCAACCCTAATTCCAAAAAGACTGAGTAGGGTAGCAAGTTCACACTAGCTCCCAAGTCAACCAAAGCCCGCCCAAACTTAGAATTTCTTATGACAGTTGCAATTGTAGGGCTGCCGAGGTCTTTGTACTTAGGAGGCAAGTTGTTCCTAATGAAAGAGGTGGATTCTTCAGTCATGAATGCTTCATCATGAACACCTAATTTCCTTTTTACAGTGCACAAATCTTTCAAAAAATTTGCATAAGATGGAACTTGTTTAATGACATCCAAAAGAGGTACGTTGATCTTAACCTGTTTGAACAATTCATATATTTCCGTATGATTAGTCAACTTCTTGGGAACCTTCAACCTTTGAGGATATGGAGCGGAAGGAATGCAACTTGCTTTTTCTTTGTTCAAATCTGAATCAACAACACTAGCCTCGAGAACAGGAGGCTCATTTTCTTTTTCATTCTCATCCCCCTTTGATTCATTTAGCAAATTTTTTGGAATTTCTTTTAACGAATCTTTTGAAACATCTTTGGGGTGGATGGTTTTGTCAATAACTTTCCCACTTCGAAGAGTAGTGATGGCCTTAACATGTTCATGGTTCCCATCATTAAGATTAGAAGATCCAACACTATATTGACCTTGGGAATTTTTCAAATGTTGAGAGGGAAATTTCCTTTTTTTTTTGGTTGAAGAACACTCAAAGAGGAGGTCAACTTAGTGAGTTGGGTTCTTATATCACCTATGGCTTGAGTGTTTTGAGTGGTGAGAGCTCGTAGCTCATTGGCGGTTGCTTGTTGACTTTGAGCAAATTGAGTTATCACATCCTCTAAATTTCTTTTATGAGGTGGTTGGTAAAGTTAACGATTCCCTTGATGGAAAGGAGCAAAATTTGCATTGGGGTTTAAAGAAAACCCTTGTGACCCTTGACTTTGAAAATTTGAACTTTGACCTTGGTTTTGATAACCTTGGTGAGCTTGAAAGGGTTGGTATGGTTGTAGATTTCCTTGACTAGATGAGGCATTTCCCCTATCACTCTTCCAACTAAAATTTGGGTGCTTACTCCGCCTAGGGTTGTAAGTCTCAGAAAATGGGGAATTTAAGGGCTTCATAGGAGGGTTGAGAACTTTAGCTTGCTCTTGGACAGCTTCTTTAATAGTTGGAAAAGTAGAGAAATCATTAGTAGGGTGTGTAGGGTCATCACAAATGAGACATAAGTCTTCAATCCTAGGCACCGTAGGCACTGTGGTTACCTCATTCACCTTTTTCATTTCTAGGGCCTCTAGCTTTCTAGTTAATTGGGCTATCTTGGCTTGAAGGTCATCATACTCTTTGATTTGATATTTCCCTCCTGCACTAGGGATACTTTGTGCCTTTGCCACATCGAGAGTTGTGTTAACCTCCCCATTACAGGCATTCTCTTCCATACGATCAAAACATTGCACTGTTTCTTCAAGTCTATTTTTATAAAGCTCTCCCCCACTCATCATTTGAATATATTGTTTGTTTTCAAGGGAAAAGCCTTGATAAAAATAGTTTATAATTTGGCCATGATCCAAACCAAGATGGGGGATAGCATTGAGTAACTCTTTATACCTTTCCCAAACAAAAGAAAATGACTTATTTAGTTTTTCAGAGAAATTCTGAATTGCACGCAAAATTGCATTTGTACGCCCTCGAGGAAAGAATTTATCCAAAAAGATACATTGCATTTCACCCCATGAAAAGACTGAATTAGGGGTAAGAGCATGAAACGACAACTTAGCCTTGTCTTTAATAGAAAATGAAAATAAAACCAAGCAAATGATGTGAATGGGTGTTCCTATGAAAAAGAAAGCACTGCACAACATCTTCAAAATCTCTTATGTATGAGTACGGGTTCTCTGAGTCCATCCCATGGAATGAAGGAAGAAATCTAATCATCTTCGGTTTCATGGCGAAATTATTTGCTTCCAAAGGTAGTACTATACTCGAGGGTGCTGTGGTTTTTTGTGGCCTAAGAATTTCCCTAAGAGTTTGCCCTAAATTGGCTATATGAACATGTGGTTCCCTATTGTGCTGGGCATTAAGATTTGCATTTTCCTCACTCACCCAGCCGGCGAAATGACACCATCCCCTTGCCTATGAGGGTCATTAGGTAACCCTTGGTCATTGAAATTCCATTAAAAAGCTTGATTTTCAGTGTTCTCCATTGTAAGAGTGGAAGGTTGAATAAAATTAGGTCTTAAATTTGGATTACAGAGTTTTTGTTGTAGACAATTCCTTACAAGTGGATTTCCTTAACCACGAATCCAAACCAACATGCACAAAATTGTTACACGACAACCTACACTAAGAAAGAATCTTCTACACTAAAAGAATTAGGAAAGGACTTACCGGATTCGCAAGCAATTGCGAATTACCATTAGCTCTTCCCTTGGATCTCTTTCGAATGCATGCCACTCCCCGACAATAGCACCAAATGCTTGAACTCAAAAGTGTGCTCAAAATAATCCCAAGCGTAAGATTTTTAAACTTTGCCAAGAATAATAAATAAGGGAGTTCCCAAAGTCATTTCCACAGGAGTGGGTGAAATTCAAATGGGTCCTTATGTCTTGCCACCCAAAGAATGCAAAATAGGTGTAAAAATCATGGGTTTTGTGTGTAGTTAAGTGTGAGAATGGTTCACAAGAGTTAAGAACAATGAAAACTAAGTGGTAGGATTTTAGGGTTTTCACTCATCCACAACCAAAGAACATGAACTTCTCACTAGGGTTACTCATCTAGGATCCATTGAGAAATGGTCTTTGATGGAAAGTTTAACTTTAAAAACATTTAAAACAAAGGGTAGGTAGAAGAATGGTGGAAAATGCTCTCTTAAACATAATAACAAACACACGACGTGCATAAAGGCTCAAGCACAATGTGTACCAAGCTTTACTTGTTAACACATTGTCAAAAGATGCCACACCAAATGTGAGAAGGAAATGGAGAGTATTTGCTACCATACAACTAGTATTTAAGTTCAAATGAGTGAGAAAGTCTTGTCACCTTGGTTGGTGAAGAGCTTCCACCTTTAAAACCCTACCTTGGAGGTTTAGAACTCCATTAAAGCTAGAAGTTGAGTAATAAATACAAAAACAACCATAATAAATGCAAAGAAAGTGAAATAAATACTTCTAAATTACTTGAGAAAAGGAAATACAAATCTTCAAACCCAAATGTAGGATGGAAACAACTAAGCAAGTCTTACAAATGAGAAATACAATGAAAACTATGAAAATCCTAGCTAGAATATGTAAACAACTCCACAAACCCTAGGTAATGTTTTCTCCAGCTGAAAAAGAAGTTTAAATACCCCCCTCTAGGGTTACAAACATAAGGGACAAAGTTACACAAAAACACTTACTTAAACCAACAATTACATGCCAACCTGCTGCAAAATCGAGCTTCCGGTACTCAAATAGTTAGTATCGGTACTCAAACATTCTGCCCTTCAAAAACTTGAGATTTTCAATTCTAGTACCGGTACTTGATATTTGAGTACTGGTACTAACGTGCAGATTTGCCTTATAAGCTTCAATTTCAAGCTCACAAACTCGAATCTTCACTTTATGCAAACAAACTTGAGGGGAACTACATTTAGCACCTTCTCCAAAAAACTTTTGGGACTATCATGCAGTTATGGGTGGATTTGCTTTAAACCTAACTTCTCAGTTCTTAGTCCCACCAAAGAACTTCAACCTCGAGAAAACCGCAATGATGCCTCATCAACAAGAGAAGAAAGCTCGAGACTTGTTCAAATGCACCAACAAGGTGGAATAAACACCATTTGACCTGCAATACCATAAAACCAATAAAAGAATCAAAAGCACCCATTCAATACAAAATGGGACTTAAATGCATACAAAAATGGGAATAAAAGAGTATAAAACATGTAACTTTATGTGTCTAACATGATCCAATCAAGTGCGACGGCAACTACAGCGGTGACTGCTTGTTCATTCCTTCTTCTTCCTTTCTTCCTTTATTATTATTTTTTATGTAACTAGATCTTGTACTTTTTTGGGAGAAAAAAAACCGCAGCAACCTTACCTCTCTTATCCGGTGATGGCGATGACGACTGCTTCTTTATTTCTTCCTTCATTTAACTTTTTTTTTTTTAATGTAACCAGATCCAATCCTTTTCTAAAGAAGAAAAAAACCACAGCAGCCTTACCTTTCTTCTCCGGCAACGATGACAACGACTGCTTCTTCTTTTCTTTCTTCATTATTTTTTTTATGTAACCATATCCGTAACCGGATCCAATACTTTTTTAGGGGGAAAAAAAATGTTGTAGCCTTACCTTTCTTCTCCAGCAACAGTGACTCCTCCTTCTTAATTTCTTCCTTCATTACAATCACTTATGGACCTTCCTGCTTCTTTATCTTCAATCCTGAGTTTGAATGGGTTAGAGAGAGAAATGAGAAAACGAAACGACACTTCTCTCTTCATCTGTAAAACACTGCTTTGGCATGTCGTTTAGATGGGTCTTTCAACCACAGCTGTTGTATGCTTTTATGGCTGACATGTCAACATCCTATTAAAACCCCTATAAAACCCTGCACCATTTACCTCTACAGAAGATCCGGATTGGGTTGTAATGGAAACTTGGATTTTGGTTTTATTTGTTGGGTAGAGTCATGCCATCCAAATTTTTGCTTTAAAATGTATGAAATGTTTGGTTTTTTGGGAGTTAGGTTTTTTTTGGGGTTTCACGAAAATCGGTATTTTTCAAAAAAAAATTGGGCATTTTATGGAAATGGACCTGTTTGTTGGAAAATTATGTAAATGGACCCGTCTAAAAAATATAAAAAATATTTACGTTCATGGATCTCAAATGACGAAAATACCCTTAATATCATAAGTTATTCACAGGTAAACCATTCTTTTTTATATTCTAATATTTTATTAAATATAAAGTAAAATAAATAATAGTGGGACAAGATTGGACAAGTGTACATATATACTATATATGATAAAATATATGATGTGACAATTCATAAAGTGTAATAATTAGTTGAGATTGGGGATTCTATGAGATGTTGAGGATTATGTGATGATATGGGAATTGGGGATTCTTTGTTACCATGGGGATTATATGTAAAATATTTTGCATAAATAAAAAATATTGATATGACATTAAAGTCAATCGATTTGACTCATAAAAGCAAGATTATTGGGGATTGGGGATTATTAGAAAATTTGATGATTCTTTATAAAGTTGGAGATTGTGGATTATGTATTAATATGTGGATTATATATAAAATATTTTTTAATAATTAAAAAATATGGATGTGACATTAAAGTCAACTGAATTGACTCATAAAACCAAAATTTGACTTATTGAGAATTAGAGATTATTAGAAAATATGGGAATTCTTGACACAGTTGCAGATTGGGGATTATGTATTAATATGGGGATTATATGTTAAAGTGGTGATTGGGATTATATGCAATAATTGAGGATTATATGTTAGGGTGGGGATTAAGAAGAAAATTTGAATAATTTTCAAATATTTTGACCATGAGGGAGGGTATTTTGGTTCAAAAAAATATCCATAGGTCCATGAACTTAAATATTATTCAGAGGGTCCATTTACTTAATTTTTCCATACATACTGGTCTATTTCCGTAAAATGCTCATTTTTTATTTTAATGTTTTGAAAATTTTTTGCTTTAAGATTTATGAAAAGTTTTTGTTTCCACGGCAATGAAGAGTCGTGTATATATATTGCTTTTCATTTTTTGGGAATAGCTTGTTCTGACATTGATAATGAAGGGTGAACCATACAAATCATTTTTTGGCATGGGGTTTTGTACAAAAATGTATGGTCTTTTTTTCCTTTTTTTTTTCTTTTTTTTCCTTTTTGGTTGTTTGGTTCTGAAATGGGGTTTTCTCTGCCTAGAGACATGTATCTCTATTTTTATTTATTTATTTATTTGGTATGGTAAGCAAGCATGTTATTTGTGTCATGTATACGCTATCTTGGAATTTGTCATTTTTTTTGTTGGGCAGATTCTTTTCTCACTGGGTTTTGATTGTTTTATCCTTGGTTGTTTGGAATATTGGCTTGGGTTTGAGTGTTAGTCAGGGCCATGTATCATTTGTATTTTGGTTTGGAAGAGTAATATATTTCTGTTTCTATTTCCTTTTTGTTTTCTTGGATGTTTTGGTTTGTAATGGGATTTTGGCATATGTATGTTGGTGGCCTGGGTCATGAATAGCTGGGTTTTGTTTGATGAAGGATAGTTATTAAATGGGAAGCTTGACATGGGGTTTTTGGAGGGCAGAGTCATGACTCTGATTTTATTTTATTTTTCTCTTTTAAATTGTGTTATTTTGAAAATTGAAACTTGGCTAGTCAAGACTACATATTTTTTATTTTTTTTCTTGGTTGTTTGATATGGAATGGGAAAATAGAGACTTTATTTTGTAACACTAGGATTTATTTGGGGGCAGAGTCATTAGTCTATATCTTTCTGTCTCTTTATTGGGTTATAGGTTGTTTAGGTTTGCATTGGGATTTTAGAACATGTTTGTTTGTGGATAGATTCATGAATACATGGGTTTTGTTTGTTGAAATGGGAATATTGGTATGGTTTTTATTTTATTTTTATTTTTTTTTGTTTTCATTTGAAATGCAAAACTTGGCATGTTCTTAATTCTTTGTTAAAGAGGACTTCCCATGAGTATTTTTGCTTCAAATGAGCTCCTCCACAATTATGTAGTTTTCTTGGTTGTTTTCAGGAGCAAGAACATTTTAGAGTAGACGAAATGCTGAGAAATCCTATCAAATTTATCTAGCTAGCTACACCGTCGATTAATGTGACTGTAGACCATATCTGCATTGTTTTAAGAGAGGAAATATTAAGAAAAATTGGTGGTAGCAGCACTCAAAATGGCCTTACCCAAACATAAAAATAATGTGGTTTTTCCTGTTTGGGAATTTTGGAAATTGGAGTCGACTCATTGCATGCAACCCATCTTGTTTTTATGTTTTTTCAAAGTGACCCTTATATGAATGTGATAAAAAAAAGGGTTAATTGGCCAGAAGTCCTATTTTAAGCACCTATATTGCATTAAGTCCTCAATTAGGATTTATAATGGCTAAAGTCCTTTTTTAATTTATTTTAATGCATTAGGTCCTGTAGTTTAAAATAGTCAATTTTTTATACCAGAAGTGCCCTTATTTATATACAAGGAACAGTTAGTTGCTCTTTTCCTACGAAAAGAATATCAGTTTCTATTTCTGTTCTCATTATCTGATTTGAGGAGATCGTGAACTGAGTCGAGGAGATTTGGAAATTTTTGGTTTGATTTGCCGGCATTGTACACGAAGATTGTCAAGAATCAGAGATCGTGAGCTAATCGTGGTTGTTTTAGAGAGGCGATCGTAAACTGTATCCTGTTCGTGGTTGGATATATCTCGGCAAACTGAAGTGGCGAATTTGCTTGCATTTTTTGAGATGTGGATCGATGATTGATGAACTTCTGATCGTAATCGGATTGCAATTTCGATTTTGGAGTTTCACTGAAGTAATTTTTAGCAATTTTGGCATTTTTGAAGGAATATTTTTTGTGTTGATCAGCTGTCAGTTTGTAGCATTATTTTTCTGAGTTTGTGTGGATCGTGATTCATATCTTCATCAGCTTGAGGTTAGAACTTGCTTTTATTTCATGTTCAGTTCATCACTATGACTTTCAGTTCGTCATTGAGTTTTTTTATGCGAAGAAACTTGTTTAATTAGTCGACTGTTATATTCAGGTGTACATAATCATGGTATCATGAAGATTTGATCGTTTAATTTTTATTTTTAATAAGAAAATTGACCTTATTCAGTTTGTTACATTTTTTATTAGATTTTCCTTACTGAGTTATGCATTGGATGCTCTGTTTATTATTATATATTGGAATGCAGGTTGATTGTTATAGGCTGATGATATATATAAGCAAAATGTTAAGGTATGTGTACGTGTTCCAAAGTTTGGGAACATGTTTGAGGTCCATATGTATATGTTGGTAAAAATATTAAGTCTTTTTGTGCAGAAATCTAGAGCAAAAATGAGTTGCATTGAGGTAGTGAAATGATAACAGAGGTAGTGAAATGATGTGTAATGTTGAGTTCATGTGAAATGATAACACCAGCTTGTCTTCTGTGAAGGTGTCCTCATTGTACCTTGTGCTTTTTGGTAATCTTCCCAATGTTCAGTTCTAGCTTAGTTTTATACTAGCTGTTATATGAACTTCCTATACAGTAGCTTCTGCCTAAGAAAAAGAACAGAACACAGCAAATACAAAGAATATAGTTGGACAATCTAGAGGAAATTTATAGATATCTGGAATAGAACAATATTAGCTAGTCACCAAGTGACTTCATTACATTCAAAACAGATTCCATGTTTGCATTTAGCAGAGATTTGATCATCTGAAAGTCTTAGGGGTCTTGGTAACAACTGAGTTGCTCTCTAAAACTGATCTCAATGACAAGTATATGATAACATGCAGAAACTAGCTTGTATATTTATTAGGGAAACCAAAAACACGGAAGCAATTCAAGGAAATATTACCCTATCCAATGAGTCTCTCCGTCTCCTCGCAGTTTCTGATTCAAGGAAATATTACCCTATCCAATGAGTCTCTCCGTCTCCTCGCAGTTTCTGGTTCATAAGTTTTCATAGCAGATGATTGGTTTCTCCTGGACTGATTTTTAATAGCACCAGAACTTGAAGTAAGTGAGAGTTTCTTGATTGATGGGGTATCATCAGCTTTTGTCACATCCTGAGAGCTGAAAGATGCACCATCATAGGGTATTTTAATTGTTTCAAACAACTCCTTTTTTACATTCTGTTTCACAGATGGAGACTCTATATCTATACTCAGCACAGCCATATGCTTTGAGAGACATTTAGAAAGTTGCTCTGCAGCTGCTAATTGTGAGCTCATAGTGTTATGTAAACTATGCAAGGACTGAATGTGTCTGCAAAAAGAAAATCTCCAATTAGAAATTTGACAAGCTTGTGTTCACAAAAGATTGAATTACCTTGTGTATCTAGTCCACTTTTTTTTACTGAGTTATGCATTGGATACTCTATTTATTATGATATATAGGAATGCAAGTTGATTGTTATAGGCTGATGATATATATAAGCAAAATGTTTTTCAAGAATAGATACCAAAGAAACCAGAGACCAAAGTAATGTAGTGAAACAGAGCATTATGGTGAAATGTAATGCATAGATTTTCTGTTTCTAAATTTTCTGTTTCTAAATGTAATGCATTATGATGTTTCTTTGTTTTATGGCTATTTACAAATGTAGTAGTTTCTTTGTTTCAGGTGTTTTAGTACAATAGTATAGGCATGGATAATGCTGTAACTCTATTGTGCAAATATGAAGATCACACTTGCTTTGTGATGATACGTGATAGCACCTCGTTTTCGGAAGTGGCAAGAGGAATATGCAAAAAGTGGCCAAATTTGAATCCTGAGACAGTGTACATTACTTGCAGTCTACCTGGACATGAAAAATGCTTTGTGGACTGTGATGTTGACTTACTTAGTTTGGTTGCTGTTGTTAGTGATAGTGGTGTACGGTGCATTAATGCTGATGTTTATTGTAGCAATTTTGATAGTGGTGACGACTTCAATGACGATGAACTGATGAATTTGGAGACAGATCTGTTGGCATCGTATTGCCGTCATGAAGAGAAGCGTTTGTTGTCTGATGTGTGGGCTGAAGGGATCAAGAAGGTTGGGCAGAAATTTGTGGGCGGTGTGATAGAGTTTCGAAATGTGCTTTCAAAATATTCTATCCAACTGGGGTTTGAGTACAAATATAAGAAGAATGATAGCACAAGGGTAACAGCTGTATGTAAGTACAGGGAGTTAAAGGATTGCAAGTGGCATGTTCATGCACGCACTAACCGAAGTAATGAGTTCATGTATATCAAAGAGTTGTACAATGTTCACACATGTGGGGCTGCATTACGAACGACAAAGAATACACGCATGAGTTCTAATCTTGTTGCAAGTGAGATTATGGATATTGTACGTGAAAAGACATCAACTCGACCAATCGATGTGCTAAATTTTTTTAAGGTAAAGTATGGTCAGGACATCACATATAACCATGCTTGGCTAGGGGTTGAAAAGGCAAGGAATGAGCTTTTTGGAGATTATGCCCTTTCTTTTGATCAGTTAAGGTGGTACATGGGTGAAGTAAATAGAACTAATCCTGGGAGTAGGTTAGTTTTAGAGTACCATGCGCATGATGGCAGGTTTAGAAGGCTTTTTGTTGCCTTCTATGCATGGATAAAGGGATTTAACTATTGTCGACCAATGATTTTTTTGGATGGGACTCATTTGAAAGGGAGATATAAAGGGTATCTCCTTGGTGCTACTGGAAAAGATGCTGACCAAAGTGAGCAATTTTGACATCATTTTTGGGTTTTATCCATAATTTCACTA